>JAKCPI010002101.1:0-49208 GCA_023213315.1 Euborellia annulipes | reverse complement strand
ATAAAATTAATTTCACGTCATAGAAATATGGTGTGACTTGTCGCACATATCATATTTAGTTTACGGCAGTACAGTATATTTGAATTCATGATGTAAAATTTATAAACACAGAAAAGTATTTATATTTTGTTCAGTTTATAAATTTTAGATCTTGAATTCTAATGTAGGCCTACTGTACATCTAGAAACTAGAATATATGTGGCACAGGTGCCAAGCACCGAACAAAACTTTCAATTACTGAAGGTAAGAGAAAGTTCTGTGATGTGCGACTAATCACAGCAGGATTTTTTGCTATTCAGGGGTTCTTTTATGTTTATAAAAATTTGGACAAGTTCTAACAACCAAAAGATTTGAGCTTTTTAGTCGTGAGTGATGTTTTTTTAAATCGACTAAAGGAAATAATGGACTTGCTTTTCAAATTTAATGTTTATTCCATGTGTTTATGTTATACGAAACAACTCAATATTTCAATCGGGATTATTTTTTATAATAGGATTATTTATCATCCTCCTTACTCATAATAGGATCTATTCATTTGTTTAGAAATAAGTTTAAAACAGGAAACAGTGTCAAATTATTTAAATGGAGCAGCGTTAAGTAGAGGTCTAACTGAATTGCTTTACAGTCTATAATGCAAACAAATCCCTATGATATTAAATCCTTTATTATATTCCAAGCCTGTCAGATAAACGAGGGGACTCATATCAAGTTCACAAAAAATTTGAACGCAATTGTATTAATATGTTATAAATATTTTCACATCATTATTATTTATAATCAGAAATTTTATTTGAATTTAAACTTTGATTTAAGGTTTAAGAATAAGTCAAAGCAGCCTAATGTACTGGTATTTTAGAATAAAAAGAAAAAAATATATTTAGATGTAGCTCTATATATTCAGTAGCGTATTCAGGTGGGGGCGAAGGGGGGCGCTAACCCCACCCCCTCCCTCCGACCCAGGCAGAGCAAGCCTTTGGCGCCCCTCAATACCGACATAGAGGCCCTAGCGCATCCGGCTTTTTACCTAAATCTCGGGCTTTTTTTTGAAATTTCATAATAAATTCATTATATATTTATGTGCTGCATAGATCCAGTTGTCACAGATGAAAGCATTCTGCTAAGTGGTCCAAAACTTAGAGGTCTGAGATTTTTGTCAATAACTAAAGAGATTATAAAAAATATATAGACCTACCATATATCTAAATATATTTTTTGTCTTTTTACTCTCAAAAAAATTAGGCTGCTTTGACCTATTCTTAAACCATCATTTGCCACAGTACTGGTGAGTTTTCAATTAATAGCTTAAAAATAGTTAAGATGAGTATTAAATTAATGAGAATAATGAGTTTACGAGTAAATTATAAATTAAAACTATTTTCAGTCACATAAAGTTAAAATATTGACCGACATCTTTTAGCGTAAGCGAGAAATTGACACGTTTCAAAAATCAAAAAATATCATCATTTGTGGCCAACGATAATGCTAAAATGTTATTTATTATTAAATCATTCACAATATTTAAATATTAAAGGTATATTGAGAATGATAAATAGTATATACCGAACTGTGGCTGTTGTACAATTAGATTAATGATATGAAGAGGATGCAGCCAATAATAAATAAAAAGCATCTATTTTGTTAACACTATTTTGGAACGTTTCAGCTATGATCAACAAAGCGAAACGTTCCAAAATAAAGAGTGTTATCATTAATCTGAATGGTAAATAGGTTGGATATTAAACATGGGCGTATCTAAAGCGGGGCAGCCGCCCTCCAATCCAGAATTGAAATAAAAAACAAAAAAATATAAATAAAAAACTGAAAAATTTACGCCATTTGTGAAAAGATAAAAATTATGAGTAACGCCATCCCCTATCTTCAGATAGGTTGTGGCATTTAATAAAATAAATGATAAAATGATAAAATTGGATATTAGAAAAGTTGCCCCCCCCCCCCATTCCCTTTTGAGCTGGATACGTCCACAGTAGCTTCATTTGGGGAGGGGGGCATTCCTCCCCCAAGGGCTCTGATTTTTATAAAATTTTATATTATTCTAAAAAAAATATTTGAAAATATATCTACGAGTATATTATTTTAATTAATATCTTTTGGCCAAATTTGAGTACCTATTTGTAAGTAAATTTTAAGAAAAAAAAATGTCTGCCGCCCCAAAAAAATTTTTTCCCTCCCCCCCCCCCCCCCAAGGAGAAGTTGAAATGACGCCACTGTATGCTCATGATATTAGCATAAATCTCAATTTCGCCAAAAATATTGCTTAAAATAATTGACTTAGATGAAGGTGATAAGGTGATATAATAATTTTCTATTCAAATAAATAGAAATAATTACCTCGCTTGGGTGGATTTTGTTTCGAGGAGAGGCAGCGTGGATTGTATATCCAATGCCCCTTGGGAGTAGGCATCCATTGGGTTTAGAAGGTAAGGCTGGCAAGGAGAGGCGACGCCACAGGCGGCGGGGAAGGCAAAGGAGGCAGACAATCAGATGGTGGGAAGAATCCTGTAAGAAAAGTATTATTTACTTCGGTGTGTTTTATTTTATGATTATATTTTCATGTTTAGTTCTCTAATTGCGAATCTTAATCTTAATAAGCTATTTAGAAATTAGCGCGGAGCAAAAGTCCGAAACCTCATTTTTAAACAACCACTAGACTTGGCGTTGTTCTAAACAAGTTTGTTAGTTTTTGTTGGATTAGAGCAATTATCAATACTATTTCAAGAAGAGGAAGATTTATTGCGGTTTTTGACCAAGGTGTTGTGGATCAAGAAAACAATAGAAAATAGTAATTTATTGTTGTAAAATAAAGCACACAACAATAAAATACTATTTTTATTGTTTTCTTGAACCACAACATCTTGGTCAAAAACCGCAATAAATCTTCCTTTTCTTGAAATACAACTTTGTTAGGTTGGTAACAACAAGAACAGATGACGATTCGAAATTCAATAGCGTGTTTGAAGCCGATTGTTAACAATGAGCAAAGTTATGTTTTTTCACCTTCCATCTAATATTTATGGAAATTCTCATGGTTGCAACATGTACCAGCATGCACTTCTACTTAATGTCTTTGATTGCAAGCTGATCCCCCTAAATAAATATTTCAAAACCTTTTTTTTTTTTTTTTTTAAAAAACATTCACACTTTTTTCTCATTCACACTCACACACACATTCACACTGTCTTTTCGGCAGCTCAGGCCATATAAGACATTTACGATAACCGTTATTTATGAATTTATATATATTAGGGTCCAGGCATTTATTTAAGCCATCTGGTATCCAGATGGCTTAAATAAAATCATCGGACTGCCTGGGGTCCGAACCCGCGACGTTTGGTATATGAGGTTAGCACGCTAACCTCTACACCACGCCCCGTGGGCTTTCAAAACCTTGTTCTTGTCTAAAGTTAACAATATAAATTTTTGTAACACTTCGATGAAAATAGTTAAATGGGGCAAAAATCCGCGGTCTTGACGGTGCAAATGTCCCAATGGATATCCAATGGTACTATACGGTAGTTTCTCGGATTAATGAGCCTAGGAAAACGAGCACGACCCGAAATGTTTATGCAGTTCATGAACTTCAATCTTACTGGGTATAATTGTTACTAGCCTATTGTGTATTTTGAATAAATAAAAAGCCCACAAACGTACTGGACGCTTCTTATTAAACTGAGGTTTTTTAGAGATAATTTGTATTCTAATGAAACAAAATAGGGGGAGGGAGTTAAATTTTTACACCTGGAGGGAGATAAACTTATACCCCCGGGAGTCCGTCTGGTTTATAAATAGGAAAAAAAAAAAACTTTAAAGTTAATCAATCGACAATTAATTTTCATCTCTCAACTTTTGTGAAGAAAATTCATCAGTTTTCAATTTTAGAATTTGAAATAAATTTGGATGTAAATTTGTATACCAGTATTAGGTCTTACAAAATTATAAAATAGATCTTTTAGAAATAATATACAGTTGATGTATATTTCATCATGATGGTTAATTAAACGTCACGAAGTTCAAAGAGGAATGTGAATTTGCTCTTTAAAGACGCGAAACTTCAAAAGATATTTTGTATAAATGAAAGTATTAAAAATGAATCTAAAAAGATGAGAAAAATCTTTTTAAAATACTATTCAAATAGTTCTGTTTGGGATGAATTCCCCCACTCCATTCCTCCTTCTTCGAAGGAGGAATTCGTCTCCAAGCCGCTTGCAAATAAACAACCTGGATTGTATAGCTTTTCTAATACAAATTAATTAAGACATTTGATTCGATACGGAAACGTTTATAATTAACGCCATTTGGAAATTGTGGGTTAAGCCTATCCATAATTAATACATCTAAATCAAAATATTTTTGAAATGAGCCAAACATGCCGAATGCTCTACTAAGAGAATTCATATTTATAAGGTTATAAAAATTTTTATTTAGGTCCTATATCATTTGGGCCAAAGGAATTAACAACACAAAAGGAAAGAATAATTTCAAAGAATACAGCAACCCTTTCGAGACCTATAAACATCAAATGTAATTGAAAAAATCTGGTGTGACTGTCGCACAGCACACAACTTTCTTGGCTTAATCGATTAAATTCATAAATCTATGACTAGAAATCCGTAAATAACCGTCTACCATTCTGTTCTCATCACCTTTATAATTTTTATTTAATCGTTTTTCAAGGTAAAAGTTATTTAAATAATATATTTTATAGCAGGGATTTCAGTTAGAGAGTAAGGGCGTGGACGGGGTATAAGGATTTGGGCATTACCAACCTCGATAATGAAAAAAACCGGTTTTTCTCGAAAGTCGGTAAAAATTTTTACCGCCCGCGGAACCAAAGTTTGCCGCCGCGGAACCTTTTTTTTTTTGCGGAACCAAAATTTTTCCCAGGCCAAAAAATATTTTACCTTTTTTTTTAGAGAGCCAATTTTTTGCCGAAACATTTTTTTTTTTGCAACCAAAATTTTTCCCCGGCCGAAAAATATTTTACCTTTTTTTTTAGAGGCGCCAATTTTTTGCCGAAACATTTTTTTTTTCTTTTTTAGAGAGCCAATTTTTTGCCGAAACATTTTTTTTCCCCCATTTTTTTGCCGAAACATTTTTTTTTTTTTTCGCGGGACCAAAATTTTCCCCGCCGAAAAATATTTTACCTTTTTTTTAGAGACGCCAATTTTTTGCCGCCGCGGAACCACAATTTGGTTTGCCGCCGCGGAACATTTTTTTCTCGCCGAACCAAAATTTTTTACGGCCCGAAAAAATAGGTTTTTACCGACTTTCGAAAAAAAAACCGGTTTTTATCGAATTAGAGGTTCGTTACCGCGTTTTCGGAAAAAATTTTTACCGGTTTTTACCGGTAAACCGGTTTACCGTCCAGCCCTATTAGAGAGTACAGAGGCTATACGGGGTATAAGGGGGGGGCGGTCCCCTCCGAAATTTTCCAAATCTATATACATACCCAGTATATACGGGTATACAGTGAACAGAGGGGTATATAAAGAGGGGTCAAGGACGCCCGGCCCCCACCCCCCGAAATTTTTCAAATCTAAATACATAAATACGTGTGTATAGCCAATATCGATACTTTTTTTCCAATAAAGGGTGTAAAATTTTCCGCAGGGCGGAAAACATTCGTCTTCCTAAAAAAAAAAGGTAAAATGAATTCCATAACAGCGGGTAAAAATTTTGCCGCACTGCTGAAAAATTTAGTTTCGTCAAAAAAAAAGTTTCTGCAGGAAAATTTTTGAGTTCGGGCTCCCCCCCCCCCCGAAAAAAATTTCTATATTCGCCCCTGATATAGTAAAAAAATTTCAAACATTAATTAATTCAATATCAAGGACTATACTATTAAAAATAAGAAAAAGATAATTACTTTTTCATAAAGATGCACCATAATAAGTTGGCAAAATTCATTTGAAGAAATCCATTCAGGTGTTGGTTTCTGCTATCGCTCGCTTACTATCTAAACAAAAAAATCTCAAAATGTTAAATAAAAAACTCATATTCAAAATTAATTCTCTTTTGATGAATTAATTATGAATACAAGTTGACATCCTCGGCTGAAAAATAAAATGGGAAACATTTATTTTTTTTTAATAGTTTATACATAGTTTTTACATAAAAAATATTATTTTAAATACACAACACAAATTCACACATTTAAGCTTCTTTTGAAGAGGTTGAGGCGTGGAGGCGTCTTCTTCATAGAGTATTGCCTTTGTTGATATGTATTCTTGGTCTTCATAGTCTTCGAAGAATGAATGTTCGTACTTCACTCACAATTCTTCCTTTTTATTCTTCGCATAAAATGCATAAAAATCAGAAAAGAAAGATCATAAAGATCTTTAAAAAAAAGCTTTAGAAGTGCAAAAATTGCATATTCATTAAGTGTGACCACTCTCCCAAATTCAAATATCATTGTTGTTTAAGTGAAGCTAAGCTAAAGGGACCTATATTTAAATATTATTGCGCCCGGGGAGAGTGATCCCCCTCACCTCTATCATTCCCTAATATAATAAAAATCGAAAGACATGCATTTAATTTTGGCCGAAGAGAACTTTCATAGGCCTAAGGCCTAATTAATTTTGTCCGAATAGAAGAAACTTGTTGTATTTTCATTGGACTTATCATCTTAACACAAGGATCCGAACTGAACTGAGTACTGATGATGAAATACCTGCCTAAATCTATTAATCATTTATCGAAAGGTTGTTATTACTCTCCACAAGAGAATCTTTATATTCACTTGCTGTTCGAAATCAATGTGATCAGAATCAAGAATCCAATGAAACATGACAAGTTTCGGTTTTTGAGTTATATCAAAAATAAAAAAAAAATAAAAAACAAGAACTCGTCTCTTCCTTCCAAACTCTAGACTGCCTAACGCCTAACGGGGGTAAACAGTGATTTTTGATTGCATGCTGATTTTCTAGCGAACGGAAATCCGAGAGAGCTCAAGTTTACAAAAAATATTTACAAAAAAATAATGTCCCTTAATTCTAACAACAATTGAAATAATAAAGCAGAATAAAAAAATACAGTAGATCCATTGACATTTTAAAGTTTCAATAAATAGAGAAAAAATAAAATTTGGTTTCGTTGATATGATGAGAAAAATCTTTTGTATTTGTTCTTAAATAGAAATTCTTAAAATATTTTTATGAATTCGACTCATCCTTAAACCAAGGATTAAGTGGTGAGGTAAATAAATAAAAAATTTTTAAAAATTTCAAAATATATCAAATAAATTTTGCTCCTAATAAATTGAATAAGTGTTTGCTTATTAAAATTTTATAATTTTTGTGAGTTTTCTTTTATCTAATAAAGTTCCAAATAATTCAGAAGGACTTGTCGGGACTTCTTTTAATGATTCACACTCATGTCACATATAAATTAATATTCAACCATTAAAGGAATTTACAAATTAATTTAGAGCATTTGGAGTTTGATCCAAGGACTCTATATAAAGAATTGCAAGTTAACTTGTATATGGCATTTGAATGTGAACTGCTGATGAAGAAGTGCCTAAAATACTTCAAAAAAATTATGAAACAATTATTAAATAAATTTTATACTAAGAAAAATTATAAAATTTTAATTAGCAGTCACTTAAGTCAAGGACTGACTATATATATAATTCAAATAAACCATTTAAAATGTAAAAAATATGATAACTATAAATTTAATTTTTATTTTGCTTTTTACAATTTTTACTTATATAACTATTGCTTGCGGAAGAAGAGTAAAGAGACAATGGAGTTATTATATATAAACATAGGCGCCGGAACTGGGGGGGGCAAGGGTACATTGCCCCCCTGGCATCCTATAGGGGGGGACAGAGGGGGCAAAATTTCTTCTTTTATTTCATTTATTTTTAAAAATGATATATTTTTACTTTTGAAAAATAAAATCTTCTAAATAAAAAGAGTAAGAAATTCATTTTTTTCCAAATTTTTTCCAAAAATTTTTGATAAAATCACTAGCAAATTTTTTAAAATTTTAATTTTATTAAAATTGTGATTTTATTTAAAATTTTTAAAGCTTTATAGTAGATTTGTTTTTGTTTTATACTATTTGAACAGATTAAATTATTTTAATTTTCTAAAAAAAAATTTTTGCCCCCCCTGATTCAAATTCGTTCCGGCGCCCCTGTATATAAATGAAATTCTTAATTAATTATAAAATTGAACATTTTACATTTACAAGATAGCTACTTTCGAAGAAATTTTTCAAACAAAATAAAAAATATTAATTTTATTAAATTTAAATTAAATTCAATTAATTTTACTTTTTTGTACTGAATCTCTAAATTTGTAATCTTTGAAGCATTTGAAACTCCCATTTTTTTAGACTTCTTGGCTTTACTCGTTTTTCGCAAGCAATAATAAAAATAACTAGCTTACAAGGTGAGCGACGCAGCGTGCGGCCTTGTAGCTAGTAATAAAAATAATAAAATAAGCGGATCTGAGGGGATTTAGGAGTTGAAAAAAAAACCTTCGAAATTAAAAATTGACAAAAACAAATTTTAACAAGTCTAAAAACAAATTTTGAAAATTAAACATTTAAATTTATAGAAACCGTCCCCTTCATCATCGATGACAGGATCTGCTTATTAAAAATAAAGAGGAGACTCAGATTGGTAAAAATATTTGCAGCCAATTAATAAATTTTGTAGCAAAATTGTTTAGATTTGGTTTTTGTGTTTATATTGATATTATAAGCTTTATTATGTGTATGTGAAGTTTAAAAATGGCTGCTTCAATTAATTAATTTGTTTAACTTTTTTGATGAAATTTCTTTAATTTGAATATTTGATTCAAAATATAATTTTTAGTTTGTAAATAAAGAATTAAAAAATCTAAATGGGCCTTATGTCCATTCCTACTCCTATAGAGAGGGCATGTAAATACCTTGTTTCATTTCCATCCTCCATTTCCATCGAATCGCTCGAAGAATACACTGAAAGAGAAGCCCTGAAGCTAAAAACCCACCCTTTCTTCATTACCTATTAGCTAAATGCTTGCCAGAATGGCAGAACACACCTTATAAATTGACGACTTGGCGATCTCGCAGCATGTCTCGCAGAAAGGCAGCAAGGAAACCTAACCTAAAGAGGAAGAGAGTTTGGGGCCTAAAACACCTATGTGTGTGTGAGTGTTTGAGAGGAAGGGTAGGGAGGTAGAGGATTGAGAGAGTTATTTTCATCTTTAAACTTCATTTGAACTGAAAATTGAATTTTATAATCAATTTTTATAAAATTTTCAAATATCTATAATTTTGTTTTTTTATATATAAATTGATTTTTTTTTTCTTTATTTATTACAATTTTTATTTTATTTATATATAAAAAAAATCACACGGTATAAGAATGATTCGGAAAAAAATAGAAATCTACATAATTTATTTAGAGAAATTAGTAGTTTTAGGTAAATGATGAAATTCTAATTAAAAATAAATGAACTTTAATAAAAGAATATATTATTGTAAAAAAATGAAAATAACCAAGTTGCAAATCAGGGTTCTCAACCACCGCGCATTGCAATTGCACCACGAGATGTTCTTTTTTATATAAAAATTAAATTTATTTTTATTATTTATTTATTTCATTTTTTTTTTTTTTATAATTTAAATATAAATAACAGCATCACGATGGACAAGTGCAAATATGAAAAAATTAAAGATATTCCCGTCCAGAAGAAAAATGAAATTTTCTTAATTATTTTTATTATTAAAGTAATAGAATCATAATTTGTCTTTGAAAATGTTAATCGTTTTTCGTTTATCCGTTTTATGAATACAAAAGTGAATAAATAACGGTTTATAATTGAAAATAAGTTGGGAACCACATGACTTACATAATATATGTGTGTGAGTGTGTGTGTATATGTGCGAATTCTCAACTATTGATAAAAATCTAAAAAAAATTTATTTTTAAATATTAAACTTTTTAAGTTTATCTTTGATTGTAAATTATTATTGTTGTAAAGAGAATTTAAATTTTTTTTTTGTCATCTTACATTACAGATACACTTGAGTTGAAGAACTAAAATTGTCATCAGTCAACTTAAGTTTGGTGATTTTTTTAGAAAAATTTAGTAAGAGAACATAGTTTCAAGATAATCCAATTTAAAGAACATAATAGTGTAATGATATATTGTTCCTTTATTAGAAATTTGAAAAAAATATCACCAACTATATGGTTTATAATATTTTTTCAAATTTTTAAGATTGGCTTAAATATCATATCGATATTAATTTTGACATCAAACTAGCGCTGTTATTAACAATTTCCAAAAGAATATCACTTGACTCTTTTTGACTGTAAAAATTTAAGAAGAGCTCAACTCTAGTTAAACTGTAAAAAATCTGAGTCTCCTTTAATATAATCGCTGGCCTTACTTCAAGTTCCTTGAGTAGAGAAGCTCAGTAGAAAGACTAGAAGAGAAGATCAGTTGCTACTCGAGAAGAATTGTTGCAGCAGAAGCGAGGCTCACTTGTTACTCCAGAAGAGAGGGCAGAAGTCAAATCAATCTCATGAAAGTAGACCGGGAACTGAAAGAAAAGAAAACGACAGTAATTAATAAAATGTAATACATTTTTGGATAGTTTCGCTAAAATAGTATTTCAGCTTATATATATAAAAACAAAAAACAATGCTTTCTAAAATAAAAATATAATAGGCAATAGAAAGTCAAATTTGTTTTATAGAAAAATAATTTAAGAAAAAAAATTACCAGCTGACTCGAAGCTGACTCATCATTCGTGTATAAAGTAATAATAACCCCTCCAACTTTTTATATAAGTCTCGTTCTGTATGATGATGCCTGTTTAGGTAAAATACAGCATCTGGAGATTGAGTCCGAGAAATATTATCTCATAAGTTCAAGGACTATCTGAAAAAAAAAAATGTAATTCCTTTTATTAAAAGTTTGAAATATTCTAGAATCAGAAGCAAATTAGTATGTTCCCCCCCCCCCCCCCGAGTGGACCAATAAATACTATAATTCTCTTTATGTATTTTATTTTTAGATAAAAAATTACAAATTCCTCAAGATTTAAAAAACTCCTCTCCTGAGGGCTTGTACCTGATAATATAACACCCAATGAATTCATTTATCATAATATTCATTAATGATATGGAAATGTAATTTTTTGAAAAAACAAACAAACAAAAAATTAATAGGCCTATTCCTAATTTTATTTGGCTGAATTGGCCTTCGAAGTTGAAATATTAATAGAAATGAAATATATCTGAATAACTATTAAATCATCAAATAAAAAATATTTTCGGTGTGAGATTCAAATTCTAAGAGGGCCGTCCAAGTCTAGATGCATAGCTAGTTTTTATAGAAAAAAGAAAATTTATAAGTAATTACAATAATCAAAAAAATTTTGAGGTTAAAGAGACTAGGTCCTCCAAATCTGTCTATGCAGCTAGTTTAAATAAAAATGTTAAAAGAAATAATTTTTTTTTGTCTTGCATCTGAGAACATTTCGACTTCGTTCCTATATTTTTCATTTGATTGGAAGATGTAATTGAAATAAATATGATGAATATAATAAAAAAAAAAAAAAAATAGAAAATAATTTTGTTTTTTTTTTATTTCGATCTTATCATTCTTTGTTGCCAGATAGGACAGCTCCTTTAAATGGCTATCTCTCTCTTACTTGCACTCATCTTCTCTCTCTTACTACTCGTTTTAAATTCACTTTCCGACTCTTCTTTCCATAGAGCCATGTTAAATCCCTATGGGATTTTGCTTGTTAGTTTCGATTCAAAAGGGGGTCGGTCCCCTTTCATAGGCGCCGGAACTGGGGGGGGGGGGCAGGGTACATTGCCCCCCCTGGCATCCTCTACTAGGAGGGGGCAGGGGGGGCAAAATTTCTTCTTTTATTTCATTTATTTTTAAAAATGATATATTTTTACTTTTGAAAAATAAAATCTTCTAAATTAAAAAAAATTAAAAGAGTAAGAAATTCACTTTTTTCCAAATTTTTTCCAAAAATTTTTGATAAAATCACTAGCAAATTTTTTAAAATTTTAATTTTATTAAAAGTGTGATTTTATAAAATTTTTAAAGTTTTATAGTAGATTTGTTTTGTTTTAAACTATTTGAACATATTAAATTATTTTAATTTTCTAAAAAAAATTTTTTTGCCCCCCCCCCCCCTGATTCAAATTCGTTCCGGCGCCCCTGTCCCCTTTGGAACTTTTTACGAATTTAAAAATTTTTTTTCCAATTCTTATGAAATTTTGTATTTATTTAGGTTTCCTATTGTGTATAAAATGTCCAAATATGAGATTAAAATTTTGAAAAATAAAAATAGTTTATTTCAAGCAGTCATCATTTTAAATGAAAGTTTTTTTTTATTAATTTGATGAATATAATAAAAATAGAAAATAATTTTTTTTTTATTATTATTATTTTTTGCTCGATTTAATTGGTTCTGAGAATAATGAGGTCATACAATATATATCTATCAAAATCTCGACATCGAATTTCTAACCTGAAACCAATACTTTATCTCTATATAAGGACCCTGTTATGCTATGGTGTATCCTTTTTTTATTTTTTTTTTTTTTATTTTTAAGGGGGGCCCGCCCCCCCCCCCCCCCCGGCCCCCCCATGGGTGTTCAAAGACCAAAAAATTCAAAATTGAGTTAAGCACGGAATATTCTTTCAAATGCTTTAATTAATAGTATTTTTTATGAAATATGTCCTAAAAAAATTTATATTTCATGTTACTTGCACAATTGACAACAAGAATTATATATAATCCAATGAAAACAAAAAACTTTAATGTTGATTTTCTCAAAACTCGATGTTTGGTCTTTGACACACCATTGCATAACAGGGCCCATATAGGCTATGTATATTAACATACACCTATAGGTAAGAGAAAGTAATATATTTTTCACCAAAACCACGACCGTTAAATATTATCTATGAAATAAAATAAAAATAAGTAATTAAAGTTAGTTATTATAAAGTAGGCTGGGATTTTTAGAGTAATAGTTGTTGGAGAATATTAATTATTATAAATTATAAAACAAGTTTATATGTATTATGTACCTTAAATAGGATCCAGGTATTGATGAATGCAATCCTTGTATGGAATCAATAATAACCAGATGAAACAATCCTAGATGTTATGGAATCCAGGTGAGGATGGTACAAAGATGAGGATTGAATGAAGAAATCGTGGATTCAAATAAATTATTCATAGCGTCATTTCTAGATTTATCGAGCGCGGATTACATGTTGATCACATGCCCTCACTTTGGCAATTGTTGGATCAACGGCGACCAGAGTGATATCTGAGCCAGTCTGAAAGAAGAGCTGTGATTGGTTAATACGTTCACAGCAAGCGCCAATCACAAAAAGCTTTTCAAATGCCTAAGCTTTCGAGATGACGTGGCACTGGCGCAAATGACTTGCAAGCAGATGTGATGTGATATTCAAAAGGAATTTGAACGATTTTTACAAATCAGATGCCAAAAAAGATATGACACTAAAATAATTATTTTAAAAATATATTTGTGTATTAAATAATTTATTTTATCAATTTTATCATTTTTGCACGGGATTAAGAAAACTAGGGAGCTTTGGCGCCTAATATATAAAAAAAAAAAAAATACAAATTATTAATATTTTTAATATTATTATTTTTAGTGTTCATATTTCATTTTTTTGAAATTGTATAACAAAAAAAAATATATAAATAAAATATTACCAAAAATTAGAAATATTGGTCTAAGGGCCATTCTACTCGCGGGTTTTTGACGCGTCAAGGGTTTCCAAGGCGTCAAAAACGATCGAGTAGAATGTGCAAAACGCTCGTGTAAAATGGCCCTAAATCAAAGAAATTCAGAAACCAAGTAGTCTAATAAAAGTTTGGGAATAGGGACAAATACCCCCTGCCCCTCCCCCCAAATGACGACCCTGTTTGAAAATGGGATAAAAAATTACTAAATAAACCAGCATGAAAATGTATTATTTGTCTAAATAAAGAATGGAATGTTCTCTTAATTTATAAACAAAGATAACATTTTAGGAATGTTTTTAGTAAACAATAAAGCGATTCATTAGAATAAAATTTGCCACTTGAGCTTTTTTTTTTTTTTGGAGAGTCCTGAACACTTAATGAAGTAAGCTTAAATTTTAGAGTAGCTTCCAGTGCAAAAGAAATCGTTTAGAATCACTTGATTTAAAACTAGCCAATGAGGAGAAAAGCTTACTTCAGATTGAGTCCTTAAAAAATTTCAATTTTTTTATAGGAGACAATTTATAAAATAAAATAATAAAGAAGGAATACCGATATCTAAAGCTCTAGTGGTTTCAAATAATTTTATGATCATCGGCACCTGTTATAATTGCTAAGGGGTTTCTTGTCTATTGAGAAAAAATTATCTAACAAATTAAAAAATTTTAAATAATTTTTTTCCCTTTGGAAAAATTTCATCATGCGACTATGATTTTAAAAGTTATTTAACTAAAAGTTTATTAAAACACAAGTTTTAGATTATTTGTACTTTTATTTATAAATAATATAAAAATATATTTTTTCAATACTTTTCCATTTTTTTTTACATGTGATTTTTTTAATTTTGAGAAAAAAATTCATTGGTATCATCAAATAATAAAAATTACAAAATTGTTGATTTTTTAATGAATTAATATTAAAGAGTTGTTTATCAAATATTGGAAGGTAGGCGAATCAAAAGTGAGAATTATTTGGTCCCCGACAAGGGATTAGATTTGTCACAAATCTGTCAAAATACTTATATCAAAGATGTTCATTATATATCAACATTGACTTGAACATATTGACTTATATCAATTTTTTTTTTTTTTTTATCTGATCTTTCCACAAAAGTTTCAATTCGAATTAACGCATTAAAATTAATAAATGATAAGTAATAAGCTTATTTTCTATTCATAAGTGAATAAAATATCACTGAATTCTCTAATCGAATTAAAAAGAAAAATTTTAGAAAAAAAAAATAAATATTTATAAAGAAATATAAATATAAGAAATAATATAAAATTACAAAAGAAAAAAAGAGATACTAACTCTATTAGTTCGATTATCATACACATGTTTTTGTTTAGAAGAATATTTTGATCGGGAATGCGGATCCTCGGGTGAGAGTAATTCGTTTTCTTCGGAAATCAGGATCAACAGATTCATCTTGTGGTATGGTCACATCCCATAAAAGTTCATTTAATTCAGCGTCGGTTTTAACAGCGAATAGAATATGTACCGGGATGATACGTCGTTGATCTTCGTGTCGCGCCACTTGACCGGATAAGCCCAACATTTCAGAGCAGAGATATTGTAAAACGGCGCCGAGAAAGACAGGAGCATCGGAGGCCATGGATGTGCCAAAGAAGCCGCGCCTTAAACCACGATGCACTCGACCAACTGAGAAATGTAGACCAGCACGTTCACTACGAGACCTCCTCTTCTGTTTGCTGTCAACTTTCTTTGGGCACAATTTCTCATCATTCTTCTTTTTCCCAGTCATTTTAAAGGTAGGTAGGTAGATAGCAACGTTCAAACGCCAATGATGCTTCGCAGGCCTTATTCCAAAGAAGCAAACAATCAGCTGGAGAATTTATGATGCGAATTTATAAAAGTTAACTCTCGGAGATTTTTATAACCGCTTTTTAAAAAAATCAAAAGCAACATACAAATTAAATAAAAATAATTTCTTGAAATAATAAAATTAATTTAAAAAAAAAAAATTTTAAAAATTTTCTTTATCTTTGAATTTTAAATTTATATTTATAAATTTTTTTGAAAAATAATTGAGTTCTAGGTGAGATAATTTAAATGGATTCCCCGGAAATAATCTCGTGTAATGGATCAACATCAAAATTGTAATTGTATTTTGCATTTAGGAAAATTTATATTATTTAATTTAATATGATATATACATATTATTATATAAAATTTCCGAGATATATACAAAATAGATTTTGACCTCGAAATTCGAATCGCGGGTTATTTAAGTCCATTCAGATAACTTGGTTTAAAATCGTATTCTTCGGGTAAATTTTTTTTGTTTAAGAGTGAATATCATTTTCTTAAATATAAATCCTAGAGGCTGAACGCACACCAATTGAGCAAAAACGTTTTCGAACAAAACGTTTTTGCTCAATTGGTGTGCGTTGGCAATGGACAAAATGTTGGGCCATTGAACAAAAAATGCCAACGCACACCGATTAAGCAAAAACGCTTAATGACAAAACGTTTTGTCCAATTACAAAACATTATACTGAATGGCAAAACATTTTGCCTAATCGCTGTGTGTTGGCATTGAGCAAAATGTTTTGTCATTGAACGTTTTGCTCAATCGTTGTGCGTTGGCCAAAATGTTGGGCCATTGAACAAAAAATGCCAACGCACACCGATTAAGCAAAAACAAGCGCTTAATGGCAAAACATTTTGTTCAATCAAAACATTTTATAATGACAAAACATGTTTTTCAATAGCAAAACATTTTGCTTAATCGCTGTGCGTTAACATTGCTCTTGGACAAAACGTTTTGTCCAAGAGCGTTTTGCACACGTTCAGCTTTACAAATCTGAAGGCCTTTTAGATTTTTAACCAGGAACAGCAGCGAGGTGAACCACTTCTAAACGTCAGATGGAAGATCCCGAGGAACAGGTGTTTTTGCTCTTTCATTTAATGTCTCTTAACGACAAGAGTGTTAACATCGCCGGAAGAGATGTTTTTTCCTCATAATAAATTAGCAAAGTCTTAATCGCCAAAGCATTCGAATATAACTAAAAAGAAAGATATAATTTTATCTTTATTTATTTATTTCACAAACAAGAATGATATGGGACTATGTCCCATGGAACATATGTACATACTTTTTTTTTTTCATCGTACACATCAATTATTACAAGTTGTTGATTAAGAATTTGTATAGACTATTCTTGAAGGCTGCGAGGGTGCGGGCATCTCTAATATCCGAAGGAAGAAAGTTCCACAGACAAGATGAAATAGGAAGAGAGACGGAACATATAAAAAGTTGTCATTCAGTTCAGACTTCCTTCCCCGGACAGTAGATTGATATACAAATATAGAGCGCAGATAAGAATGAACACCCCCGCATTCAAGATTTTAAAGATTTGACACCCGAGGAAATATTTACGATTGGCTTCAGTGAGGCTAAGTAAGGCTAAGTGTAAGGATACGCACATCGAAACGCACAAAATTGTCCTCTGGAGTTTCATGTTTAATTCCGATGTTAGATGATATTAATGTCTTTACCAAACGTATCCGATATAATAATATAAATTAATTGTTTCAAGGCAATACCCATTCGTTAAAATAGTTAAAATCACCCCAGTACTTGGGAGCAGGCGGTGTAAAAAAAATAAGGATAACAAAATTTCGAAGGGAGGCATATGAGTCTTGAACTAGGAATATTCCAGAAAACGAGCTCGAAAGGAAATTTTCTCCACTGAATTAATTTGATGACATCCTTTTTCTAAGACATGACTTTAGTAAGAAAGTAGTAAGTTTAAACATTGTAAATAATGACCAAAGAGTGCTCTCATATGTGTTTATTAAAGTTTTTGTGGTTTGTATTATTATTATTATGGGAGTTTTTAATTATAGACCACATTTTGTATTAATAATTTATTAAAAATATAAATACTGTGCAACGTACACGCTTACGTATACTGTTTATTCTGTAGTCATTTTAAAATACTCTACTCATTGTCAGACTCAAGTTAACTAACCTCTAAGGGACCATGATGTGTAATTTATAAACAATGACGTCAGCGCCATCTACAGTCATTTCTATGAAGTTAGACACAAACTTCAGTGCCATCTACACTCATTTGATGTAAACCTATTTGTGTCTAACTTCTTAGGAATGAGTGTATATGGCGTTGAAGTTTGTGTCTAACTTCATAGGACTGTAGATGGCGCTGACGTCGTTGTATGTAAAAAGCACGTAACGGTCCTTTAGAGGTTAGTTCACTTGAGTCCGAGAAGTGTACAGTGCTTGAAAACGATTGCAGAATAAACAGTCGAAATGATTGCTCTCAATTTCGGCTCCGTAGTCAGTGACCCTTCCAGTTAAATAATTCAAAACTTCATCCGTCAATATCACTAATCTCTCTCTGCTATAAATGAGTGAACAGAGGTGATATCCCTTCAAGCGAATCGATTAATAATAATAAAGATAAAATTTCTTTAAGAGAAAAATTTTATTATGAAAAGTCAGCTAATATTTACAGAAGCAATTAAAAATTAATATATGCATAATTTTTTTCAACGACAATTTTAAAATAATTACATTAAAATTATATATAATGATATATTTTACTCATAGACTGTACAGATATATTGTAAATAAGATAATTTAAAAAAACAAGTAAAACAAATTATTATCTATGTTTTTTTTAAATTATCTTTATTGATTACATATACAAATTTATATGATTTTTATTCTGGTTGGAATGCAGAATTTGCACTTTCGTCTTTGTTCTGCACCGGTTCATCGGATTCTTTTGATGTATCTGTTGATTCAGAAGGCGTAATTTCTTTTATTTTTTCCTCCTTAACAGTTGGTTCTTTTTCCTCTTTGTTTTCATTTTGTTCTTGTGGTTCTTGTTGCTTATTTACGATTTTATCGTCGACATCAACAGCATTCTTTTCTGATTTGATTTCTGTAAGATCTCTCGATTGTGGAGTCTCTGTTTCATTTGATAAAATCTCTATTGGCTCTGGTGAATTTCTCTCCATTTTTAATGACTTTCGCTGAACATGGCCAACTTCTTCATCTTCTTCTTCTTCTTCCATTTTGCTTTCTAATTTCGATTCATTTATATCTGAATGTTCCATGGTAATGTCATTGACATCTTCACTGTCTAAAATTGTTGATGTTAATACTAAAAAAAAAATATATATATAAAAGACATTATTATTTTATTAAAGAGAATCTAAAAAATAATTTTTGGATTTTAATCAAAATCGTTAGAGCGAATTTTGAGAAAATAAAAAAAAAAAACTGAAAAAGTACATGAGTAAAGTACTAGTACTCTTTGGCCGATTTTGATTAAAAGCTTATTTTCACGCCCCAAGGGGTAACCGAACTTAAATATATAATTTCCACCCCCTAGCTATTTTCGTTCTTGAGATATTTTGTTCACAGACAGACAACAGACCTTGTTGCGAAAACCACTTTTTCGGAATCAGGGGACCTCAAAACGATCAAAATCAGGACATCGAATTTTTTACATGAATCGAATACTTTCTCTCTCTATATATTAACATATATAGAGGTAAGAGAAAGTAATTAAACTCTTCTGGTTGAAATAATTAATTCAATTAGGATAGGTAGACAGAAAAAGTATAATGAGAACTAACAGCTATAAGCCTTACGTGTCTAATTAATTCAAATTCAAAGAGGACCTCCTAAAAATTACAAGAAGCAGCAGGCGGACCTGAGCCCGAAATTTGTTAAGTAGGCTATAAAGTAAGTTCTAGCCGAAATCGAAGGCTAGAGGTTCCTGGTCGAAGGCAGTGGCGGGGCTAATACATATCGGTATACAGTATATATAAATTTTAAAGAATTCAAATATATTATTATTTAAATTATTAATATCCCGATAAATTTCTAGGTTTGTCCCAATAAAAGTACGATATGATATGAAGAGGTCGGGCGAATATAGTGTCAACCCACAAATATATAGTTCTGAGATATTTCAATTTTAAACTTTGTAAACAAACAGAAACCAATAGGAATTTTGATTGTTTGCTACACTGTCAGAGCACTCTAATGGCAATACCAGGCTGAGAAACAAATTTTACAAATAGTACAGACTTTTGCACAATTGATGGTGCTGAAAAGTCGGGTTTGTCATAATTGAGGGTTAGCACTATATTCGCCCGACCCCTTCATATGTTTATTATGAAAAGAAAATCTTACCATCATTATCTTCATCGTCCATTTGAGCATCAGGAAGATTCTCTTTATCTTGAGGAACATCATCCATAAGAGTCGGTTGGGGTTCAGCAGGAATTCCTTGTCTCCATCGACCACGTTTCTCAATTGCCTCAAGTTCTATTTTTAAATCATCCCGTTTTTTATCAATAACTTCTGCAAATCGATATAACAAAGACAATTAATAAATTATACTCTTAGTGTTGTGTTGTGAAAATATAAAAAAATAATATTTAAATAAATAATTTATACTCAATTTTGGATCAAAAGTTTTCCAAAATCTTCAAAGTTTTAAAGAGTTCCATCAGAGTAATTTATCTTCTCTAATTTTGAATCTCTTGTATTTTTGATTTTCATAGTAAGAGTAAAAATTTTATTATTTTTGAAATTAAAAAAGACGTAAAATAAAAATACTTTAATTAAAACAAAATAAATTCTTTCCGAAATTAAAAATCAAAAGATAAAAATATTAATTATATAAATAAATAAATATATATTGAATATATATATATATAGTGTGGAAGGTCACAATATTCAAGGTTGAAAAAAAAAGAACAAAAAAAACTTGTTCCTTTTGGATGATTCAAATAAATAAATATATAACTTAGGGCAAATTTTAGAAGGCTTGTCGTATAAATAATTCAAAGCAAAAAGAGCCTCCAAGTTACTAAACATGTTTAAAAAATATGTCGTCTTGAGGAAATTGATTTTTGAAGTTTAATCAAAATCGTTGGAGCGAATTTTGAGAAAAAAACACTAACAAGTGTTAATAATAGCAATATGATCCGAATAAGAAAATTCTTTCAGTATCTGGGATTGTAGCTTCTTTTCTTGAACTTTTGGTTCAAAAACATATATATAATAATAATATATACGAGTGTTATAATTAAATAAGAATTTTATAAAAGAAAATATATATATTGGTTAATAAAAAAAAATTGGAAATGTATATTAATTAAATCTTAAATAAAAAATTAAATTAGATTATAAATATATATTGTGTACTCTCTAGGGTAAGATGTGTATTTTATATTTCTTAAAAAAAACTTACTTTTAATGATTTCTTGACTAGCTGCCAATTTTTCCTGAGATTTTTCATTATGTATCTTCGGGCAATAAAAAATATTCGGTTTTGTTTTTGATTGTATAAAATTTAAAAGATGTTTTTGTTTTAATTCCCAATCATCATGCTGAAAAAAAAAAATATATATTTTTAACAATTTATGTAAATGCCCAACATGCACAGGCATTTATTGAATTGATATCTTAAAAACTATTTAATTAAAAGTCCCTTGTATTAATGTGTTAAGAGATTAGATATTGTTAGGATATTTAAAATAGGAAGAGCAGTTATCAAAGATAGTAGAATAACTTTTTTAGTAGGGTTTCTGTACTCGATTTGACTCGACTCCGAGTCGTCGAGGTTTGGGTAGTTACTCGTATGAGGGACTCGGCTCTAATACTCTACGAGTCTAAGATTTCTTCTAAATTAAGCAAAAACCAGTAAATTCAAAAGATAAGTATTTAGAGATTGTTCTTTCTTATTTGCAAATTACTTCATACTATTAATAATTATAATAAATCAATAAATTTTTTTTTTTTATTATTAACTTGCTCGCTTTAGACTTTATGTTTAGTCGTTTACTTTATAGCCTATCGGAGGTTGAAAAAATCTGATGTGACTGTCGCACATCACACAACTTTCTCTTACCTTCGGTAATCGAAAGTTGTGTTTCTGTGCTTTTCACACCAGATTTTTCGTGTCGACATATATTTAGTTTCCGCCGATATATCAGAATTCAAGATGTAAAATTTATAAGTATGGGAAAATATCTATATTTTGTTACCCTGGCAACCATTTCTCCTATCTTTCCTATGAAGTACAAGAGTAAAGTGGCCTTCAGAAGATTTCAACGGCAAAATGAGAATATACATTTTAAAGAGCATCTAAAAAATAATGATTTTTGAATTTTAATCATAAATCGTGGGCGCTAATTTTGAGAAAATCGGAAAAAACTGAAAAAATACATCAGTAAAGTTCTAGTACTTTTTGGCTGATTTTGATAAAAATTATTATTTTCACGCCTCAGGTGGGTGTCTAACTTAAATATAAAATTTCAACCTCCTAGCTCATTTCCTTAATGGTTTAAATTGAACCCAGACAGACAGACAGACACCATGTCGCGAAAACCACTTTTTTGGATTCAGGAGGTGTATATCCATCAAAATCTCGACATCGAATTTTTGACATGAATCCAATACTTTTTCTCTATATATATTAATTAATAAATAAAAATTATATATAATATTTAAGATATTATATATATCGCGTATATGAGCCGCGAATCGGAGGATCCGTGGTTCGACTCCCGGCGGCACACCCTTATTTTTTCGGATATATGAATTAATAAATATTTAATTATATATATTAACATATTATTAAGAGAAAGTAAAAAACAACCCTGGTATTTTAGATCCGGGCTCGATGAGTTTTCAAAATTTGGGACATGTACTCGTCCGAGTTTTCAGAAACCTCTAATATTTGTCGACTCCGGTATTAGGGAAAGGAAGATGACGATGGTCTTTAAAAATAAATTCTTACCTCTTTTATTCGAATTAATTTAAGTTCAATCTTTTTTATTTCTGCCTGTTTCCGTTTCCGTTCTTGAAATAATTCCTGTCTTTCTTTTTTCAATTCTTCTTTCTCTCTTTTGGCGTTTTCTTCTAATTTCTTTTCTACTTGAGCTCTTTTGTCTTCCTATTAAAAAAAAAATATATTTATTAATATAAAATTAGCAGAGTAGAGGAAAAAGCTTAAAATTAATTTTGAAATTTTGTCATGTCTCGAGGTGTTGATCTTCAAAAGCTTCCAGCGAACTCAATTTTGAAGCTATTGACCTCGAATGTTTTTTAATTTAAAAATATTTAATATATCTATAAGATATTTAAGCCCTTTTTTGCCCAAATCAATTTATTCAGTCTTCATAACATGTATAAAGAGAATATTTATTAATTAATTTGTTAGACAAATACAACAAATACAAAATATTTAGTCTTTATAACAAACCCAGAGAACCAAACATTTCTTAAAAACACTAACATGTAAAGGGACCTGATATGTGGTTCCGCAACTGAGTGGCAATAATTCCTGCATGTGAGAAAACCCGCTCACAAGCTACAGAAGTAGTAACAATAGAAAAGATTCTGAGGGCGACCTGCCAAACATGAGGGTGCTCTCCTTTAAGGGACTACCATGACCTCAAGGAAAATTCAACTAAAATGCTAATAAGTAAAGTCAAATTAAAATAAAGGTAAATAAACTTCGTCTCAGAATAGACTAAAAGATTGTAAAATCAAAAATCGATTTTTTCAAAAGACTGAATCGATTCGAGTTTGAATCGAAAATCGACGCTCAAAATCGATTTTCGATTAAAATCGAAATCGAATCGACCAACCCTAAAGGGGAATGCAGCCAGATAAATCAAACTCCTTTTTTGTAAGTTTCGGCCAATTTGCATAAAAGGAGTTTGATTTAATAAAAAAATGCAAATTGGCCGAAACATTTATTTATTTTTTATTTTTTTTTTTTTCACATTTCTCAACAGAGATTAACTCCAATTATAGAGAGACGCAGGAGACATTGGGAATGTTTGAAAATTTTCACGGCAAGTGGGATTTGAATGAGTTGTATAGCAACTTTTGCAAAAAACGAGTTTGATTTAATAGAGGCTTCCTACCTGGCTGCATTCCTCTTCATCCCTGTTATTCAATTCGAGTCTGAACTAATAAGAGATCACTGTCACGTAATACACAAAAAATAGAGGTGTGTACTAAGTTTTAAAATTAAACAATTTATAAAAAAAAATCTACCTTATGTTTCATTTTTGTTTCTTCTTGTCTGAAACGCTGTAATGTTCCAAGAAGTGCTCCAAACATTCGACGATTCCTGAAAGGAAAAAATTAAAAATTAAATTTGAAAAGATAACAGTATCATTTTAAAATTGTTGATATATATATATATATGCGCAGGTGTTTTAAGAAAAGAATTATCTTTTTCATGATTTGATTTGATTTAGTTTAAAAAATTTTTTTTAATAAACCCTAGGGCATACATACAATTGTTTTTTCGACTAAACAGTTTAGTTGAGTTGTGAATGTTTCGTTTCTCTTTTTAGCTCAACTAAATTGTTGTGATATAATATATATATATATATATATTATGTGGAAAATAATCAATCTCAATACCAACTATCAACAGCTGTGCGTTCGATAGTTGAACTTCAATTGATAAGAACTATTATATCAGGAATGAAATTTAGAAGAAAACACAGCCAGAATTTTTTCTTTAAACATATATTTTAAAGCTGACGTTTCGGCTTTGGTCAAAGCCATCCTCGGAGCTGTTATTGGTCATTATGTACATATATTTTGAATTGTATTTAGTATCAATTTTGGATATAACATTAGAAAAAAGTTCTTAGTTCAAGAAAAACTTTTTCCCTCTTCTAACACTAATACAATATAGTTATTTTATGCCTAATGTGATAATTGACTCAGGGCAGTATAATTTCATCTAATGAATTATATTGAAATTAGATGAAATTGTACTGCCCTGAGTCAATTATCACATTAGGCACAAAATAACTAGATTGTATTAGTAATAGAAGAATGAACTTGAACTAAGGACTTTTTTCAAATGTTATATCCAAAATTGATACCAAATACAATTCGAAATATATGTATAGTGAGGGACAACATTAAGTCCCCACCATCCGTTTTCTACTTGTGATTATTTCATTGTTTTTATAAAAGAAAATGAAAATCTTTATTGAAAATTTTCCAGATTTGAACCATGAAAGTTTTCATTAAAAAATTTGTAATATTTTTTTAAAAACAATGAAATAATCACAAGTAGAAAACGGATGGGTGGGACTTAATATTGTCCCCACTGTTCATAATGGCCACTAATAGCTCCGAGGATGGTTTTGACCAAAGCCGAAACGTCAGCTGTTAAAATATATGATTAAAGAAAAAATTCTGGCTGTGTTTTCTTCTAACTTTCATTCCTGATACAAATTTCACCAGCCATAAAATACTATTATACGTTTTCCTTTCACAAATTTGAATAATAGAATTTTGAGTTAATAAATAATTAATTAAAGATAAAAAGTTTTTTCTTTAAATGACAATATATAAAAAGTAAAAGTACCTGGCATTGTTTTTTTCGTCTTTTGATTGTGCTGCAAGTGCTTCTTGTCGAGATGGTGGTTCTTTACAGGTTGCTATTACTCGCGAAGAAATTATTGGCTAAAATTAAAATATAAAAATAATTATTTAAATATCGGTATATATTTTTGTATTATGATAGGTAAAAGGAATTAAATAAACTTACTTTATTTGGTAATTCATCTTCATCACCACTATCCCCTTCACGTTTAGTTCTTAACGGCCCAGACAACCTAAATAAATAAAAAAAACTTTAAAAAATTGACAAATCTAGAAAGGCTGATCCTTGTCACCCAAAATGAAAAGCTTTTTTTTATACATTATATACACCCCGTTTCATAAGTATAGGTACAATGGTTTTTTTTTGTTTAAAAATTATTAATTTTAAAAATAAACTTTTATTTCTGTTTTTAAATAGAAATATATAACCCATAGAAATATTAAATATAATAAAAAAAATAAATAAAAAAAAAGTTACAGCGAAGGACAATATTAAGTCCCACCCATGCATTTTCTACTTGTGATTATTTCATTGTTTTTAAAAAAATATTATATATTTTTTAATAGAAACTTTCATGATTCAAACATAGAAAATTTCCAATAAAGATTTTCATTTTCTTTTATAAAAACAATGAAATAATCACAAGTAGAAAACGCATGGGTGGTACTTAATGTTGTTCACTGTACATCACATAAAAATCACTTGTTTTCAGAATATACAGTCTTTGAATTCGTAATTGTCTCACAATTTATTCTTTAATTATTACTTATTTATAATGTTTAGTGGTGTATAGTGGGACAATATTAAGTTCCACCCAAACGATTTCTACTTGTGATTATTTCATTGTTTTTATAAAAGAAAATGAAAAAATCTTTATTGAAAATTATCTATGGCTTGCAGCATGAAAGTTTCCATTAAAAAATATATAATATTTTTTTAAAAACAATGAAATAATCACAAATAGAAAACGCATGTGTGGGACTTAATATTGTCCTTCACTGTACGTATCTCAATGATGAAGAAAAAGAAAAAATTCTGGCGTTTAGAGAAGAAATATGTTAATTTAGAAAGATTGAAACGAAAATATGCCCAAGACACAATGTCGTTAAGTAATTTCTTCAAAGTCCGGATGCAAACGGTTCAATCAAAAGAGGAGGACCAAACAAGAAGTTATCCCAGCGAGATGAAGGCCGGATAATTCGAGCAGCAAGCAACAACACAAGAAGCCTCAGTGATTTTAAGTCTGATTTGAATCTAAATCCACATTCTTTGAGTGATTGGAGCCAAGGAACATTTACTAAACCAAAAACTCGAAATTTTTGACAGCTGACAACTTTTCTAAATGTAACTTTTTCAGTGTAAAGTTGTCTTAGGCTAAGGGAGAAGTGAATTAATCAGAATTAATTGAATTTAACCCCTAGAATATGGATTCTGCCACACGGTAAGCTCATGGTCTTTGTGATGACTAGAGAGCGGAAAAAATCGTGCTTTTTGACCTCTTTTGCTTGACTTCAAAAAATTTTTTTCTCTTACCTATATTGAAATATAAAAACAAATATTGTTTTTGTTTTTTTTACTATAGTTTGTTTTCATAAATAAACATTTCAAACATTTTCATTGAAACAATATATGACAGTGCCAAACTTTTATCCATTACGACATATCTTAAAAAATGAGTTTTTCGAGAAAAAACCAATTTTGGAGTTAATTACTCGGATTTTTTATTTATTCTATTAGAGTTATCTTTCTCACCAAATGACATCTCATTTATCTGATCTGATTACATTCGAATCTCATTAAAATTTCGAAAACGAAATCCCCCGACTCTCATCGTAAAATGATCATATCAAAAAAAAAAAACCCTGGGGGTATTGAACCACTCTTTCTAAAACTATATTTAGATTTAACTCTTATTCAATCCTATCGTTCACAAAGGCTATTTTTCGATATTTTTTTGTCTAAAAATGAGGTTTTTCGAGAAAAAACCAATTTTTGAGTTAATTACTCGGGATTTTTTTATTTATTCTATTAGAGGTTTTCTTCTCACCAAATGACATCCCATTTATCTGATCTGATTAGCCGTTCGGAATCTACAGGGGTTTAAAATTTCGAAAAACGAAATCCCCCGAGTGCTCTCATCGTAAAATGACTCATTCAAAAAAGAAAAAAAACCTCTGTATTGAACCACTCTTTCTAAAACTATATTTAGATTTAATGTAGCTTTTATGGTCAAGTCGCTATGGTTCACAAAGGCTATTTTTCGATATTTTTTTCTAAAAAATGAGGTTTTTCGAGAAAAACCAATTTTTGAGTTAATTACTCGGATTTTTATTTATTCTATTAGAGGTTTTCTTTCCACCAAATGACATCCCATTTAGTCTGATCTGATTACGTTCAGAATCTACAGGAGTTTAAACTTCAAATTAAATTTACCCACGCGGAAAAAAAAGAAGAAAAAATAAAGGGAATTCTTTGCGAAAACCATCTTTCCGTATATTTCCATAACCTCTTACAGAGGATTCCCAAATTTGGCCCCCCCTTGGGCAGTCTCTTATTTTCGGAAAAAAGTCGACTTTAAAGTCTATTCTTTTTCAGCCAAATAGTCGGTAAAATGTCTGTTTTTGGCAAAAAAAGTCGCTGTCAATTTTAACAATAATAAGTATATTAAAAAATTTGAAAAAAGTCGCTTTTTTCAAAAAATTTCGCTGAGAGGGAAAAAAGAGTCGAATAAGTCGCAAAAGTCATTTTTGAAAATCTCAAAAAACGTTTCTTTTTGTGAGATCAGTGGAGATATCTAAGAAAATCTGGAAAAGTCTCAAAATTGACAACAGTCGAAAGACTTTTTCCCGCTCTCTAGTGATGACCCAATACCCAAGAGACATTGGCAATGTAAAGTCGTTCCATACTTTCATTGAATAAGTTAAAGAGGAAAAACCTATTTTCAGAGCAAGCGGGATTTGAACCAGAATTGTGTTGCAACTAATAGAATATAAGAATTAAGATATTTAAGATTAAGAACAGTTATGGTACAAATTATTACATAAATGATATTATTTTGAAGACTAATTTACCTGCTAAAAACTGTTCGTGGTTCATTAGTTCTTCGTTTTAAATTTGGTGGACCTGATTCCTCAGCATCTCGCCTATTATTAAATCCTCTTCCTCTGCTTTTAAAATCATCTGAATTATTATTAGCTGGTCGTTTCGTACCAGTTCTGAAAAATAAAATGCATAAATTAATTAATATAATTGTTTTAATTGAATATATTTTGTACCGGAAAAACTGATGTAAGAATAACATATATATATTAAATCCCATCACAAGTTTTCTTAGCCGGTGTCAAATAGTTAGCTGTTTTTAGCCTCTATGATAATACTTTCTGTGAATCTGGTAGTTAAATATTAATTTTTAAGAAGCTTTTGAGAAAATATAATTAATTATATAAGAATCTAATATTGGGTAAAAGTCAAATCGTGCTTCTAAATAATATGACAAATTCAGTTTAACCGGTTAGTGAAGTAAGGCCTTTTAGACAGTCAAAGTAGAAAACTATTAATAATATTGAGAATTAAGAACTTTTTTATAATAATAAAAATGATTTTACATTTTATTGAACAAACAGGGGAATTTCATACATAAATTTTTATAATTTGTGTGATGTAGTGATAAATTCATATATTAAATAAATCTTGGTATTTTTTCGATTTAATGGAATCAAAAGTAATTATAAAATTAATTTATTTTAAAAAATTAAGCATCTATTATGAAACTAAATTATATATAAAGATAAACTTCATCATTTTGACATGTGAATAGTGAGTGATTCAAATAATATATTATTATTAATTAAAATGTTTTCTAAATAAAGATTTTTTGAACGTATGTGATGTGATGTCCATTTAGTATGAATATTTTATGTCAAATGCTCACCTTACTAACCCTTCTCCCGGATCTCTTCCAATCAATTTCTTAATATGTTCATCTACACCTTTCAAATTACTTTTTGCCTTTTCTAATTCTTTTTCAAGAGCACCGAAAGAATTTAATATTTCTGTAGCCATTTTATAACCCTTATAAACACACTAAAAATAAAATAAATAAATGTTAATTAATGTGATTATTAGATATAAACTTTTTCATTAAATACTAACATAAATAAATGATAAAACTATATCATATATATAATATATGTTTTGTTAAAATATAGCCAAAGTCTTAATATAAACAGGTTGGAATCGATTAAAAGTGGATTGAAGGCAAATATAACAGTAGCGCATCAACATATACCAGAGAGGTATAAAAAGAGACTGGTGACTTTGTGGTTAAAATTTCAAATATGCTAATTAGAGATAGTTTATCAAAGCCTCCACTATCTTTTTTTAAATAAAATTCTAATAAAAAGCTTTATAATCTAGGAGTCATTTGAAAAATATAATGAGAATTTTGTATGTGAACATCACTTGTTAAAATTTTTTCAAAGATGTTTAAAAGTAATTGAACCAACCATTGATATACTCATGCGCGCGTAGAGCAAAAATAAAAATCTGGTATGACTGATTGCACACAGAACACAACTTTCTCTTACTCTTCGGCTAGAGAAAGTTGTGTACTGTGCTTGCCACACCAGATTTTTTGTGTCGAGAGCATCTAAAAAATAGTTTTTTTTTTTTTTTTTTTTTTTTAAACACACTTTTTTCTCATTCACACTCACTTTCATACACACAGTCTTTTCGGCAACTTAGGCTATTTAAGACTTTAAACGATACTCGTATGTTTAATATATCTCTTGGGGGTCCAGGCATTTTTATTTAAGCCATTTGGTATTCAAATGGCTTAAATAAAATCATCGGACTGCCTGGGGTCCGAACCCGCTACTTTTGGTATTCGAGGTTAGCACGCTAACCCCTACACCAAGCACGAGGGCTAAAAAATGGTTGATAGACCATGAATTTTAATAAAAATGGGAAAACATTTATATTCTGTTTCCATGACAACCATTTCTCCTATCTTTCCTATGAAGTACAAGAGTAAAGTGTACTTCAAAAGATTTCAAGAGCAAAATGAGAATATACATTTTATCAAAATAGTTGGAGCGAATTTTGAGAAAATAAAAAACAAAACTGAAAAAGTACTAGTATTTGTTGATTTTGTTCAAAAGCTTATTTTTAAGTGTCCAGGGGGGTACCTAAATTAAATATATAATTTCAATCCGGTAGCTTAAAATCGTTACACATAGACAGACAGACTAATTTGCGGGACCCACTTTTTTGGACTCGGGGGACCTCAAAACATGTATTTCCATCAAAATCTAGACATCGAATTTTTGACATGATCGCAATATATTTCTTTCAGGGAGGATTTTTTTATATAGGGTAAAGTCAGGGGCGCCGGAACGAATTTGAATCAGGGGGGGGCAAAAAAATTTTTTTTAGAAAATTAAAATAATTTAATATGTTTAAATAGTATAAAACAAAAACAAATCTACTATAAAACTTTAAAAATTTTAAATAAAATCACAATTTTAATAAAATTAAAATTTTAAAAAATTTGGTAGTGATTTTTCAAAAATTTTTGGAAAAAATTTGGAAAAAAATGAATTTCTTACTCTTTTAATTTAGAAGATTTTATTTTTCAAAAGTAAAAATATATCATTTTTAATAATAAATGAAATAAAAGAAATTTTGCCCCCCTCTGCCCCCCCTGTAGGATGCCAGGGGGGCAATGTACCCTTGCCCCCCCCCCCAGTTCCGGCGCCTATGGGTAAAGTAAAAGTAAAAAGAAAAAAAGTAAAAAAGTAAAAACTCTCATTCTGCGCATGCGTCATCTAATATAAGGTTGATTCAATTAATCGGATAGTCACCAGCTCTGTGGTCACCAGAACTATTTTCTGCTTTTTGACCAATAATTACCTTTCTTTATTAGTCCACTTCTAAATTTGAAGCACATAAAATTATCCCAAAAACCATGATTTAAAATTTTTAGTTTTCTTTATATTATTTTAAAATAAAAATATGTGTCTTTATATATAGAATATACTTATTTATTTTATTTTAGAGAATTTTTAAGAGGATGGCTCTAACTCTTTTGGGACGTCGTTTATTAACTCGGTGCCGAACCCATTATATACCAGCAAGAAATGGATATATTGTTCTGTATGTAATAAAAATAAGCTCAAATTAAAATAATTTTAATATTTCATTAAAAAGACCAATATTTAGTACATATCAAATATATTTGTCATTGTTTATATAACCTGTCAAATTTGAAAAATATTAACTTTTTCATTTTTCATCAGAAATTTTTAATTCAGAATTTGTTTTATTTCATTCATTTAAATTTATAATTAACAACATTAAGATATTTTTATAATTATAATATATACATTTTTAATTATCTAATGTCATATTTATACATTTTGCATCATAATATTCATAAGCCTAATTCATATAAAATATATATATATAAGGATAATCCGGAGATTAAAACACCAACTTTAATGAGCCACTCTTTCATAATTTTATTTTGCACATATTTCGACCGGCATCACGGCGGCGACTTCAGTACAAAAATATTATTTTTATAAAGGGCTAGTGTAAAAACGGTACAAAAATTATTTTTCCTTTAAGCGAGAGGCAAACATACGAGCGCGTGTTTGAATTCAATTGCAATAATTTTTATACATTAATGTTCTATCACAGTTTCGGCTTATTGCCATCATCAGGCTTGTAAAGAATCATTTACAAATTGAGCCGAAACTGTGATAAACAGCTTAAAAGTCGTCAATAAAATTGATTAATTTAATTTGTTATAATTTTCACATCAAAACTTTAAATTCCTTATCTTAGAATTCTAATTAAAAAACTTCCGGTTCTAATAAACTTAAATTTTTATACAATTTTGTGATGGGCCTTCCATCAAATCATATTTTTGTACTAACGATGACCAGATGTGATGCCAGTCGAAATTAATGTGAGATTGGTTAATCAAGGCTGGTGCTTTAATCTCCTTCCTTATGTATTTCGTCTAGCAATAATTTCCAAAGTAAAATCTGAATTTATTTTTATCACCAGAACAAGAAGGTATTCTCAATCTTCAGGGCTTGCAGAACAATCACAAATTAATTCGAATCTTAATATATAATAATTATTTAAGTGAGAAAAAAAGAAGTCTTCATAAGGCCAAATAGATATCAAATTGCCATGCCTAATATTTTGGCACACAACTTTCGGAAATTTAAAGTTGCATTCTGTACTTGTTTACCAGAATATATATATATATATATATATACATAAAACAGAAAATCTGTTAAATATGCCATCTCTTTCTTTTCTAACTTAATTCAATTTTTTTTTCAGTATCCCAGAATATCCTGGAGAGTTTTCAGAAGAAACCCCATCAGATATTCTTCCTGATTTCTCCAATATGACAACTGAAAAATGTTTAGGTTCGGTAACGAAATATTTATTAGATTTTGAAACAGGAATTTGGAAAATGGGCGAAGAAATTGAAAAAAATCCACCGGCGGATATCTTTAAAGATGTTTTGAATCCTTTAGAAGATCTTGGCAATACTTTAGACACTCATTGGGCAATATCTAAAGTACTTTATTTAACGAATTCCAATTTGATGCCAGCCAAGTCATATTTGAATATTCATGGACGAGCACGAAGAGCCCGATCAGCGAAATTTAATAATCAACCAATATATAAATTATGTAAATCATACGATAAAAGTTCACTAGATGAGGAAGAAAAACGAGTTTTAAATAAATTTCTTTTAGAAGGAAAACTTAATGGGCTTGAATTAGACGAATATAAAAAAATACAACTTAATGATGCTCTTCATAAATTGGGAGATCAAAGATCGAAATTTAGAGGAAAGGTAAATACTTGAGATCGTACAACAAATTTTCTTCTATACTGAATAGAACCAAGAGGGGGAGAACGGACGATCCAAGCGATCGCCCGAACTCAAAGCAACTAGCACAAGAGCAAACACTACACCACCCAACCAACTACTTGCTAATCTCAAAGGCAAACACAAGCCTAGGAGATCAGTAACACATCGACTTGGGGATTAGGCAGATTGAGGCCCCGAAGACAACTAAACACAAAAACTATCATATCCAACCAATCTCTTCCTAGATCTCAGAAACAAATACAAACCTATAAGACTAGTGACCCCGAACACAAACTACCTTCACCGATTTCATCCAAATCCTATAATCTTGAAAATAGCCCCAAAAGCAGAGCCTAAACATCTCAACAACCAAAGAGACCACACGAGAAAATTCTCCACATACACTCAGGCCCTACAGGCCCTGGCGGGCGGCGTCTCGGTACTAAGAGTTGTCCAGATAAATGAATTTTAATTAATTTTGCACCATAATATAAAAATATTAAATAAAAAAATCGAGTAGAAAATAAATTTTAGGGAGGTAGGTAGGGGGGACTTTCTGAGGTCTGGAATAATTTTTCAATTATTTACACCCTAGAGAAGGGTCATTTTAAATTTTATTAAAATCGAGTGGAAAAAAAATTTAGGCGAAGTAGGGTCGAAGACTCTTAAAAATCTTTTTGAAATGTAGACTTTTAGGGAAGAATTTTTATTTTCCATTTGAAAGATTTGAATACATTTCACAAATATTTAGTAATGAATCAAACGCTATGCTTAACCAAAATTTAATTAAAATGGAACGAGCTCTTGGAGATATTTTCACTCTTGATGCTTGGGAAATATTCAAATAAAGAATTCTAAATGAATTCGAATTTTGAATGAGACCAACAATCAAGACCATGGGTGAAAAATTGAGACCTAAGGTCAATTATCAATTTTTTAAATATTCTTTTTGAATTACAGGTTGAAATGGCTACATCAAGGTTTAAACATGTTATAAAAGATGCGACGCTTGTTAGTCAATTTCCTAGCGCACTGCTTCAATCAATGAGTCAACATCAATTACCACAACCAACTTCATCATCAGTCGACGACAACATCTGCTCCAGGACAAATAATTAAACAAGCAACTAGTAAAGAACTGGTAATCCTACTTTTTTCTAATTTGAGAAAAAATAAACTAAAATGAAATTAATTACCAATTAAAAGAATAAGACCCAGTGTCAAAAGCACCTACATATATCAGGGGTATACAAGTATATATCGGGGAGCTAACTCATATTTAAAGAATCAATCTCCCTCCAACAATACAGGGTAATATATATATTTTATTTAAAAAATACTCTCAAAAACAAAAGTTTCATTTTTTTAAATATATATATACTGTATTGATAATAGAAGTGGCTGTTCAGCAATTAGAATGATGAAGGAAGAGAGATTCATTCCTTCATCATTCTATATATACTGTATATTAATATACAGTAGTTTTGCTAATCCAGACTTTGATACTCGGGCATTCCTGCTGATCGGGCGTGTTAAAAAGCCACTTTTGGATATTGAACCAAAAAAAAGGAGTAATTTAAGAAAATAAAGTGTCTTTACAGATTTTTTTCAAGAGATAAATATTAAATTTTGCATAATATTAAATGTTTCGGATAATCCTTCATTTTCACAATCCGGCTAGGGCTGGTCCCTTTTAGGCCGGATTAGCAAGACTCTACTGTATATATATTTCCATTTTTCCACGGTCTCTGAGGGGCATTTTATCAACTTTAGGGGCTCTCTCTTATACAGGGTCCGGCATAATGTATAGTAGGATATAAAAGGGACAGAACTTCGAAACAAATTAAACATTGAAAACAAAGAAAAATATATGCCATTTACCATACCATATATGCCATTACTTGGTTTTGAATATGACACCATACAGATGACCGCCATCACGTTGAGCGCATTCCTCCAAGCGTCGAATGAAAGCTTCCAGCACCCGATCTGACGACCCCTGACTTCTTCTTGGTGGGATACTTGAGAAGTCCTCATACAGTGGCTGAACTCAAGAAAAGGATAAGTACAGCTGTGAAGGAGATCCCATTGAATGTGCTGGATCGGGTGATGGAAGCTTTCATTCGACGTCTGGAAGAATGCGCTCAACGTGATGGCTGATGTACTTTTTCACTTTATTATGTCGACACAAAAAATCTGGTGCGACAAGCACAGAACACAACTTTCGATTACTGAAGGTAAGAGAAAGTTGTGTGCTGTGCGTCCAGTCACACCAGATTTTTTTGTTTTCAATGTTTGTTTCAATAAAATTTCCAAATTTTGTTCTAAGTTCTGTTTCTTTTATATTCTACTTTCCATTATGCCGGAACCTGTATACCCCTGATATATACACATAGACAATTATATATATGAACTTTACCTAGTTTAAGCATTTTTTTGAGTCGGTTTTTTTTTCTCCTCGATGTTCTTGGCTACCCCAGGAAAGCTAGAAAAGAAAAAAGAATTATATTAGAATATAATTATTATATTTTTTCTAAATTTCTAGACTGGGCCATGGGTGGTAACTCTTCAGCCACAAGTACAAAATTCTTTCTTAGAAAATTGTTCTAATGGAGAGTTGAGATGGAATATGTGGCAAGCAAAGGCGGCTCTTTGTGGCGGCTATGATGATCGACAATTCGAAACTTCAACGCATTTAGAGGAAATTAGGTATTTATAATTATAATTCATATTAATATCATATATATATATATATATATTCAATTTATATATTTTTCTTTTTTATAGATTTTATAGAAGAGAACAAGCACAACTTCTCGGATACGAAACATATGCGGATATGTCAATGGAAACTAAAATGGCAGGAAGTGTTAATATTGTACGTGAAACAATTGACCTACTACTTGATGATGCATTTGGTGCACAGGTAAAGAGCGTCTCATTTTATATTTATTCTAAAACACAAATCAGAAGGAATAGTAAATATTTTAGGGGCTGGTAGTATAGACGAATTGCAATAAAATATTAAAAATAAAATTCTCTATAAGAACACATAAAAATCTTAAAAGAACAAATATGCATTCCAATTAAATTTGTAACTTATTAAAATAATATTTATTTTTAAAATAAGTAAATGAATAGTAATTAAGAAAATTTATTATTTTAGGTTTACGAATTGGAATCATTGCGTGGTTTCGCATCTCAACGCGGTCATTCGGGTTCGCTCGCTCCTTGGGATATTCCCTATTGGAGTCGACAGTTGCGTATCCATGAACTCGATGGAATGACCGAGGATGACCTAAGGGAATATTTTCCTCTTCCACAAGTATTCACTTCTTTAGTAAATCTGTGCAATCGGCTTTTTGGATTTACAATAAAGGAAGAACCTGATGTTATCGGGTGGCACCCCGATGTACGTTTCTTTACTGTCACGGAATGCAACGAGTCCAATCCTATTGCTGGATTCTATTTTGACCCATATAGTCGGTGAGCAAATCAAACCAATTATTAATTCGACGGTAGAAACAGCACGAAGGATAATATAAAAGAGAGCAGGAGGTTTACTCATTTTGTTGCAGATGGAAACGCAGACCAAGAAATTATGTCTAGGATTTTTAATGACCAGACGACTGTTATTGCAATAAATCAGTTTCGGTCTAACAATAAGAAGACCATCATCAGACCTGCGAAATTACAGAAACGTGAATCAATACATACTAATACAAATAATTAATCACATCAATATACCGTATACACTTTCAAGACTATTACATTAATTCTTAGTTATTTATATACATCAGAAAGATATTTTTTATATTTTAACTGCATATATAAGATCTTTAGAAAAGAGAACAAATTAAATTTTATTTGCAGTGCATAATTTGTCATTTTATTAAACAATTACCTAAATCCTCAAGTTTCTCTATAAGGAAAGATGAGTATATACTGTATATATACATTAAAGCCATATAAAAAAAAAAAAAAAAAACGATCTTCCACGTCACTTGTCCTTTTTTAAAAATTGGCTTTGATGTATATATATATATATATATATATATATTCATCTTTCCTCATGGAGAAACTTGAGGATTTAGGTAATTGTTTAATAAAATGACAAATTATGCACTGCAAATAAAATTTAATTTGTTCTCTTTTCTAAAGATCTTATATATGCAGTTAAAATATAAAAAATATCTTTCTGATGTATATAAATAACTAAGAATTAATGTAATAGTCTTGAAAGTGTATACGGTATATTGATGTGATTAATTATTTGTATTACTATGTATTGATTCACGTTTCAGTAATTTCGCAGGCCTGATGATGGTCTTTCTTAAACCGAAACTGATTTATTCCCCCGCCCCCCCCCCCCCCCTTTTTTTTTTTTTTTTTTTTTTCCCCCCCCCCCCCCCCCCCCCGCCGCCCGTTTTTCAATTACAGTCGTCTGGTCATTAAAAATCCTCGACATAATTTCTTGTAAATTATTTCTTGTTCTGCGTTTCCATCTGCAACAAAACGAGTAAACCTCCTGCTCTCTTTTACATTACAATTATTAATTGAATCTTATCTAATTCATTCGGATAGCGGAAATTAGTATATTTTTTTGGGATTAATCATTGAACAGCCACTTCTCTCATCGACATCTTTGAACATTATTTTTGTTCTAGATTCTTTTCTGAAAACCTAGCAAAGATCATCTTATACTTTATAATACATTTTCGGAATCATTCTTATCTATTATTAGAGGAATTTTTAATCCATACTGTACCAGTATTTATAATTTTAATAAATATTTAATACAAAAATGTAGTCTATGATTAAAACTTCCTCTAATAATAATATTTCAAACCACATAATCTTTAATAAACACATTCTTATCTACTCCCATAATACTTTTAAAAGAAGACTACCTCTCCAATATAGATTCATGCTCTTACTTTATTTTGATAATTGTGTGTATTTGCAAATTTTTTCCCCATATCTTTTATTTTTATTTATAGGCCTTCCAAACCATTGACTGGCACAAGCGGTTCTATGGTTGGTTTACGTAATCGGCATCAAGCCACAGGAATTCGAGCGTTAGCTACTCTGGTTTTCCATTGGAATCCGCCACAAGACGATACACCCTCATTATTAACATACCAGGATGTCAGAGATTTGTTTGCCAAGTTTGGTCTAGCACTCCAACATATGCTTTCCAAGACTAAATACACAGAAGTCGCTGGATTAACCAACGTTGAATGGGATGCTTTAGGAATTTGTAGTCATTTTATGACTAATTGGTGAGTTTATTCGGATAAATAATTGAGGTGATATTATACATTTGAATTTTTTTTAAAGGCTCTCTGAGGAAATGACGCTCTCCGAGATGGCTCTCCATTACAAGACAGGTCAACCTCTACCTGCTGAAGTTTTATCGAAATTATGCGCTTGGGATCGACATTTGGCTGGTCATTCACTCTGCCGAGAGCTGTACTTATCTACTCTGGATTTAGATATTTATTCAATGTAAATATTTTCGTATATAAACATGTCTAATCAAAACAATCATTTCTCATTTTTACTTTCTCGTATATAAAGAGAAAGTATTGTAATCGGCAAAAAATTCGACTTCGAGATTATGTTGGAATTATTTCTGTGTGTGTGTCTGTGTCTGTATATGTGTGAACACGATTGATTAAAAACCAGATGGGTGAAATTCGGTATATACTCCTTACACTAAAATTGTTGATTTCTATCAACTTTTGGAGTAAATACGTCACTTGAAAGTAGTATTTTTTCAAAAATTTTGAAATTTTCAATTTTTTTGTCATATGATAAATTTCAAAAGCACTACTTCTGGGTGACGTATTTGCTCCAAAAGTTGATAGAAATCTACAATTTTAGTGTAAGATGTATTCAGGGCCGCAGACAGACTTGACGGGCCCCGGGGCTACATAATAATACGGGCTCTCCCCCTCCCCCACACACCCTTGAAGTTTTTTTAGTATGTAGAAGGCTATTGTGGCCTTCATGTTTTACACAACAAGTTTTTGACATTTTTTAAACAGTTATACATAGCTTACAATATTTATTTAAATAAAAAAGTTATTTAAACATTTTTCAAAATTTCCTAAAAATAGGGTTACCATAATTTATCCGAACAGACGACTATCGGAGGGGTATGGAAAATTTTTTGAAAATTAGAAAATATGAATTTTAATCAAAATCGTTAGAGCCAATTTTTGAATCTGAAATCTGCGTTTTTAGCTATTATCCTGAGACGTGTAAAATATTATCAAACTTGCTTTGAGGTTAAAGGGCCCGGGCCCCCTGAGAAAAATATTTAAAAAAATGATTTTTTTAAAATTAAAACTTTTAAGATTTGAGCTTAAAGGGCCTGGGCCCCTTCAGGAAAAAAATTCCAAGAAAATGATTTTTTATTGAAATTTTAACCTTGAAAATTATTTTTTATTAGAATTTTAAGGTTGGAACGCAAAGAGCCCGGGCCCCGGAAATATAGCCCCCCTGTCTGCGGCCCTGGATGTATTTACCAAATTACTTGCGTTTTTAAGCAATCGTGTTCATACACACCCAAAAATTTATGAATTTTAATCAAAATCGTTAGAGCCAATTTTTAGAAAATTCAAAAAAACTACAAAGTACTTCAGTAAAGTACTAGTACTTTTTGGCCAATTTTGTTCAAGAACTTATTTTCACGCCTAACTTAAATATAAAATTTTAGCTTCGTAGCTCATTTTCTTCATGCTTAAAAATGTTCATACACACACACTCAGACCAATTTTCGGGACCCACTTTTTTGGACTCAGGGGACCTTAAAACATGTATTTGGTTCAAAAATCTCTATATCGAATTTTCGACATGATCACAATAATGTATCCTTATGTACTACATATATAGGTAAGAGAAAGTAATAATATCAAACGACTTTCTTCTGACACCAAAATTCTGAATAAGACAATTTAAATTGATAAATTCCTAATATTAATACATGTATATTTTTTTTTTCTAGGAAAGATTTCTGGTTAGATATCGTTCGTAGATTATGGCCTTCGTTCCATTCATACGAACTCTACTCGAAGGACTCGCATCCTTGTTCGTTCAGTGCCATTTTCAGCGATGAATGGGCGGCTGCATATTACAGTAATTTCTGGTCACGAATGATCGCTGCGGATATCTATAGCGCTTTCTTAGAGGCTGGACCATCAGATCCCAGAGCGATTGCCGATCTTGGTTATCGGTTTAGAAACACTTTCCTATCAGCTGGTGGTAGCCTTCATCCCTCAACGCTCTTTCGACATTTTAGAGGGCGAGATCCATCCCCTACTGCGTTGCTGGACAACCTCGGACTCACCCAAACCTCATTAGAAGGCTAAAATATTATTTTATGATTCATTTGAATTTTTAACAAAACAAATGTGAATAATTAATTGTAAAGTTGTTAAAAATATATTTACAAATACTTTAACATATGTGTTGTTTATATTTTTTTTTGAAAATAAAAGAACCCATTAATCGTATCCAAATAAGAAAAAAGCTCACGTGACTCTTCGCACAGCACACAACTTTCTCTTAACTTCGGTAATCGTTCTGTGCTTGTCCCACCAGATTTTTTGTGTCGAAATATAGTTTCCACCGAAATATAATTAGAATGCAAGATATAAAATTTATAAACATGGAGAATATTTATATTTTGTTACCATGGCAACCATTTCTCCTATCTTTCCTTTGAAGTACAAAGAGTAAAGTGTGCTTCCAAGATTTCAAGAGTAAAATGAGAATATACATTTGAAAGAGCATCTAAAAAATAATTGATTTTGGAATTTTAATCAAAATCGTTGGAACGAATTTTGAGAAAATCGAAAAAAAACTGAAAAAGTACATCAATAAAGCACTAGTACTTTTATGCCGATTTTGTTCAAAAGCTTATTTTTACGGTCCAGGAGGGTATCTAACTTAAATATAAAATTTCAACCTCGTAGCTCAATTCCTTCATGCTTAAAATCGAACACAGACAGACCATGTGGCGAAAACCACTTTTTTTGATTCAGGGGACCTCAATCAAAATCTCGACATGAACCCAATACTTTCTCTCTCTCTAGATATATATATTTTAACAGTAAGAGAAAGTAAAAAAATTCATTTCATTATAATATATTTAAATATTACCATGAGTGTAGCTAGGGAATTTTGATTGATGGGGGGGGGGGGGGGCATAGTGGTCCGAATTGAGAAAAATGTGGCCAAAATGAAAAAAAATAAATAAACTTTAGAATAACTGGGAAAATCCCAGACCATTGTAAACAGAAATGTTAAGGGCATTTGACCCTAAAAGGATTTACAGTTATCCCTTCTAAACGGTGGAGAAACAGACCCCTTTAGTTAGCATCAACCAGGGAATAAACCCCCTGGCATCAACTTCTGAGCTGAGCCAGCTATCCTATCCTCCGGGGGGCCTGGAAGACCCCTATTCCCTGGACCCCATATTATCTCAATTTTTCTTGGGGCTGGAAGCCTTCTGGGGGGGGGGGGTAGTTTTTTTTTTTTTGTAAAAAAACATTCACACTTTTTTCTCATTCACACTCACACTCACACACACATTCACACAGTCTTTTCGGCAACTCAGGCCATATAAGACTCTTTACGATATCCGTTATTGATAAATATACATATATGGGGTCCAGGCATTTATTTAAGCCATTTGGTATCCAAATGGCTTAAATAAAATCATCGGACTGCCTGGGGTCCGAACCCGCGACGTTTGGTATATGAGGTTAGCACGCTAACCTCTACGCCATGCCCCGAGGGCTGGGGGTAGTTAATATAAGAATTTGATTCGGTTTAACTTTGGTTTATTTGTAAACCGAAAATCAAATTTTTTAAATAATGAAAACTATGAAAGCCTAAACACCAAAATTGTGATTTTTTTTAATATCAAAAATTGTATACAAATCCTTCAAAATCTTCTACAAAAAATATAAATTAAATTCTCCTCCTAATCCGCCCCTAGGTTTGGGAGTTTTCCCCTTGGAGGCAGTGGCGGATCCAGAGGAGTTTGTCGGGGGGATCTGGTGTGACTGGTCGCACAGCACACAATTTTTTCTTATTATCGGTAATTTAAAGGTGCATTCTGTAGTTTTTTTTACCAGAATATATATACAAATCAAATTTTTAAGTATTTGTTTTTAAAATTTTATATTAAAAATACAATTTTTTTCCCAAAAAAAAAAAAATTTCTCAAATCTCGCGGGGGGGGGGGGAATTACCTCTTTACCCCCCCCCCCCCCCACTGTATCCGCTCTTGCTTGAAAGCAGGGGGTGCACTCCAATGGGAGAATTTGAAATTGTGTGACGTCACGTATGCCACCCCAGTGAGAGTTTGACACTTTAATCCGCTAGAGAGCAGGGTAGTCAACCGATGTGATTTCATGTGATTTCTATATATATTATATTCAAAAATTGTCAAATACGTTAAAATTGTCATTTAAGAGGTAAGTATTGGATTTCATTATATACTTAAAAATGTTTTTAATTATATTTATATGTTTATTAACTACATTTCCATTTATATTTTTAGAAAAAGAAAATGTTTAGCAAAAAATTGCAATAATTATGACAAACTAATGAAATTGATAACCTAAAGATCATTCGATTTGGGCACAGTATTCCTAAAAATAACAGTCACCTGTGAGATCTTTCACAACAAATGGAAACATCAAATAAGATAAGTAATTTTTCTAGTAAAACTGTGATAAATATTAGTGAAAATCAAACAATTGTCAATATTTTTGACAATAGTTTGAGAACACCAAATATTCTTTAAAATTTATTATAGAAATGGAGAAAGATCATCCATTAAATGATACATCAAATTCCTTAGAAGTTTTTTCTTTTTCAGAGGATTCAGATGTTATTCTTCGACAAAACTATCAACTGGACAACTCGCCTAATTTACCAATAACTTACGTTACTAATTTTGATTCTTTTTCAGATCGTCACAAATCTATAACAAATGACAATTTAACTTTATTTATTTATCTCTTGTGTATTTTTGTTCATTTTTACATATTATAAATTTTTTTATTTCTTTTTGTATTCTGTACCCCAAAAGGTATAAAATGTATTTATCTGTATTTTTTTAAATAAATAGTTTATCTTTCCAAAATATCTGATGTTTATGTTATAAAAAATACCCAGATTCTTTCTATATTAAAAATTACTTATTAACAAAAAAATAATATATATAATTAAAAAAAAAAAAATCAATCAATAATATATATATATATATATTTACACGAAATACATAATTTTAAATTTAGCGGCTAAAACTTGGTTTGAATTTTGCGCAAATTCCCTGCGTTCTGATTGTGCCACCCTGATGGCGGACAAAAACCAGAAATTAACATTGAGTACGCTCTCTGTTTATATATATACTCTGTGCTTGAAAGAGAATATGAGATCAACTCGATTAAAATTTTAATTTTAAACAGTTTGTACTTCTTCCATTTCCTTCAACCGTTGTTAACTTAATATTTATATAAATTTAGCGGTTTTTTTTTTTTGTAAATAAAATAAACGAAACAAGACAATCCTTTCAATTAAAATGAATTCATTAATTCAAACTTTCAATAATTTTTTACCACAAGAAGAAAAAGAAGAATTTAATAATTTAATAAAAAAGGTACAAAATAGTCATAAATTGTATTTAATTAATAAGTTTTTATTATCAACATTAAAAGAAGCTATGAATGAAAAAAATGATGAACTGTCAATGAAAGTTTTACGAATAATTAGATTACATGAAATGGAAAAATATAAAGATAATGAAGGAAATTCTCTAATCGATCTAATGGATTTAGAAACAAATACCAATAAATTGAAATTATCTGAATCCGAAATTGAAAACATCCATTTAATGAGTGATATCAAAATGAATGAAAAACTTTCCGAAATTAAGAATAATATAGTTAATATTAATCCGCATGTTCAATTGAATAAATTAGAAAATGAAATGATAAAGAATGTGAAAGAATTAAAAGAAATATTTCGTGATTATGAAGAATTAGTTAAAGTAGGCGAGGAGAAATTTGATGAAGCTCAAGAACTTTTGAATCAAGTTGATATTTTAAGCCATGATATTAATGCATCTTCATATTATACGAGCCTTTTGAATTTTACGCGATTAAGGTTAGTATAAAAACTTTTACTAATAAAGCAAAGTGTTTTTTAGATAAATATATCAGCTTCTTGATACATAGAGACCCAAATACATTTGGAAAATTTCATATTAAAGACTTATTTTAGCCAACCTTTGGTACAGGGCATAGTAATTGGTAAAAAGTGAACTTTTGTTTTTTTCTATAGTCGAATTTGTACCAAAAGTTGATCATATTTTAATTCTACTTGACACACTACTCTACACTACACCATTCAACCAATCCCATCCTAAATCTCCAAGGCAAATTCAAGCCTCGAAAACATCCAATAACACTTCGGAAGTAAGCCGATTGAGGCCCTCAAGGCAACCTACACAGAACACAAATGCCATCACACACAACCAATCACTTTCTAGATAAGACAAATCCAAATTTCTGACATCCACTGGTCAAATTACATATTCATATTCACACACAAGTTGTGGGAAGCTATATATATATATATATTATGGTCGTTTAAGGGCCTATTCATTATAAAAGTAATTTGTAAAGTGAAGGGGAATATTCAAACATCCCCTGCGTTTTCTCATGTGATTATTTCATTGTTTTTATAAAAATGTTAATATTTACTGGAATTCTCTTTCTTGTATGATCCACAAAATTTTTCATAGAGTTATGAACTATTATGTTAACGGACACCGGTATAAAATCGAACCGAAAGTGATATGCCCAATATACAATCAGAGGAGGGAGGAGAATATCTTTCATATCCTTGGAATCAAAAAAAAGGGCTCCTTTAAGTTGTAGATATTTTAAATAGCTTTAATTTTAAAAAACATTTGAAGTCGATAGCTTCAAAATTGTGGCCGCTGGAATCTCCCAAAATTAGCACCCCGAGACGCGCACCTTAAACAATATGAGAACTGTCCACCCATATCATTCTAGTTCGTTTAGTTTTTCACCAAGTTTATAGCGTAGTGTAGTGAGAAAAATGGCCATTGATTAAAGAAAGGAGAGAAAGATGAATGGAACTGAGGGCGTTCTGCCCGCGCGACGTTAGAATTTTTAAATATCATTATTATCGCTTTATTTTTCAGATATTTGGATTATAATTTAAAAACTAAAATGTATTTACAAGAAAAAGAAACAGAGGAGGCGTTGAATAAACTCGACAAATGGTATGACAATCAATTGGCAATTCATAAAGCAAAATTAGACAACGTTTCATCACGAATGGAGGAATATAACCGAGCCTGCCTTTCACCAGAGTATAAAAATCTACTTAAAGAATATTTAGATTTGTGTGGAAACATCAAACAAAAGGAAGACTTTCTCAAAAACCTCGAATAAATATTAATAAAATAATACAAATTGATATACTATAGTTTATAGTTATATTTTGATAAATTATATTTTTTTAATAAATAAATTATTTTCAATACATATCTTGATATTTGTAAAATATCTTTTTTTCTTCCTACTCTAATCTTAACGTGAGTCCAAAAAAGTGGGTCCCGCAAATTTGTCTGTCTGTGTGTAACAATTTTTAGCATGAAGGAATTGAGCTACCTGATTGGAATTTTATATTTAAGTTAGGTACCCTCCCGGACACTCAAAATAAGCTTTTGAACAAAATCGGACAAAAACCACTACTTGGGTTAAAATATATTAATCTAACAAGGATGTTGATGGATACCAATGGAATGTTTAATTCTGGATAGCCCAAAATAAAAATAAACATTGAAAAAAAAATTAATTCTATTATATATATATAATAATATATTATTCAAAAAAATATTTAGAAATATAAGAAAAATGAACAAGTTTATATTTGTTGGGGAGGAATTCTAACATTTATAGCTAGAGTAAAATTAACTGGCAGTTTTATTTATTTATATAAACCATATATATTTTAGGTGTCAAAAATAAAACATGCTCAAGGATTTTTTGTTGTAAATATTATTTATTTATCGGCTATCTTCTCGGTTTCGGTTTTTTAAAAATGTTTTTTTGTAATAACTGAAGAAATGTATACTGAGAGCCAATGAGTTTTTTACATGTGATTATTTCATTGTTTTTTTGTTTTTTACTTTCTCGTACCTCTATATATATGTTAATATATAGAGAGAGAAAGTATTGGTTTCATGTCAAAAATTCGATGTCGAGATTTTGATGGATCTTCACGTTTTGAGGTCCCCTGAATCCAAAAAAGTGGTTTTCGCGACATGGTCTGTCCGCCGCGGACCGGTCATCCGAAGCGGGCTCTCTCCTCGTAGGATGGTTGCGATCGGTCTTTCCTGACTTTAAGCTTCATCATGAAGGATTATATCGCAAAAAAAGAACACCTGTAAATCCAATATACACTTCTAACAGACAAAAAAAGAGGAGACTCTACGCCCGGATTCAAAAACTCTGGAAGATTAATCGTACCAAAGCGTCCCGCGAGGTGCTTGCACCCACTAACAACCAAACTCAACACCTCTCTCTCAGAGAACTCAAAGACTACTGGGCTCATCTTTTTGCCACAACTGGGACCGCGGTGGCCCCCAATCTCCCAAAACGACCTTGCATGAAGATTCTTGGTGCTCCAATATCGGTACCAGAATGCATACAGAACAGAATTCACTCTGGATCTGCACCAGGCCCCGATGGTCTACCAGCCTCTTTGTGGAACGCAGTTCCGCCCTTACTTCAGGCCACCTATTGTAATATCGTTCTGTCTCTCGAGGATCTTCCAATCCATCTATGCCTATCAAGAACAGTGTTTATTCCGAAGGGGCCCGAAGTCTCAACTCCCAGTGAAGTCAGACCCATCTCCATGCCGGGTGTCTTTGTGAGACATTTGAACAAAATTCTGGCCGCAAGACTTATGAAAATTCCTAATGACGCAAGACAAAGGGCATTTCGCCCTGTAGATGGATGCGCAGAAAATGTCGCCATATTATCTGCTTGTCTCGATCACTCCAACAGATTTCATAGGACCTGCTACGCTGCCATACTGGACGTTTCAAAGGCCTTCGATTCAGTGTCCCATGAATCGATTATCCATCAAGCCGAATGGGCCGGTATTCCATCCACAATAAAATATCTCTAAATTATACCAAATTCACAACTGTCTTCCAACACGGGGGTGAAAGCTCGATTCCTTTAGAACAGGCAAGAGGAGTTCGTCAGGGCGATCCGCTGTCACCGCCATTATTCAACCTTATAATGGATAGCGTCTTGGCGGAGTGTAGAAGAGAAGTTGGGTATGAGCTGGAACCAGGCACTCGAATTAACGCTCTTGCCTTTGCCGACGATTTGGTTCTCCTATCGGAATCCAGAAGAGGCCTTGAAGTGAACTTAAGGGCGGTCGAGGAGTCCTTGGCGCGCTTTGGTCTTGAGATTAATCCCAGGAAGAGTCGGACCCTGTCTCTGATTAAGGGGCTGTCTGGAAGAGCAAACAAAGTCGATCTTACACCTTTCTTCGACTGTAACGACAACCCTTTGGGCACTATTTCAATAACTGAAACCTGGAAATACCTAGGAGTTCTGTTTAAATATGATGGCCCAGTTGAAGTTGCCGGAGACCTTGCTACGAACATCGAAGTCATCTCGAAAGCCCCACTAAAACCCCAGCAGAAGGTCCACGTTCTTCGAACCCATCTCATCCCCAGTCTATTACATAAGCTATGCCTGGGACGTGTCAATCTTGAATATCTTAGAAGAGAAGACGCAAGAATCAGGAACGCTTTAAGGAAATGGCTTAGGTTGCCGCATGATACGATCAACGCTTTCTTCCATGCCTCGATTAAGGATGGAGGGTTGGGTATTCCATCTCTTTCAACCCATATTCCGGGGCTCGTTTTCGAACGTCTCGATGCACTCGAAATGTCCTCATTGAAAGCGGTGCAAGCGGCCCATCGCAGCCACTACATACAAACTAGACTGAACTGGGCTAGACGTGGCCTCCAAGACAACAACACATTCCTACGCACGAAGACCATGCGCGAAAAGTACTGGGCTGAAATCCTACATAGATCCGTAGATGGTATTGAGCTGAAAGAAGCATCTAAGTCAACAGCATCTACCAAGTGGATAAATGAGAATGCTCATTCCATTCGCGGATCCGACTGGGTTCACTATATTCGAACTTGGATCAATGCACTGCCTTCTAGAGTGAGAATGCGACGGGGGACACAACCAGGAAACAAGAACTGCAGAGCGGGATGCATCGGCTCCAGAGAAACTACTGCCCACATAGTTCAGCACTGCTGGCGATCTCATGGGGGTCGAATCCTGAGGCATGATGCCGTATGCTCGATTGTGGCCAACTCTTGGTCTCTCTTAGTCGCTCCGGCTGGAAGGTGGAGCGTGAAAGATCGTACCGAACATCGAATGGCGTGTTGAAACCGGACATTCTAGCTATACGGGATGGTGCCGGTGTATTTATAGACACTCAAGTCGTTTCCGGAGCCCAAGAGCTAGACGTAGTAAATCAACAAAAGATCGAGAAGTACGACCTGAGACCGCTCTATGAGGCCGCAGAAAAGGTCCACGGAAAGCTTCGTTTCTGGGTGGAAGGTGTTACACTTTCTTGGAAGGGAGTTTGGTCCCTTAACTCAATCCAGGCCCTTACATCACTCGGAGTCACACGTGGAACCCTAAGTCATATTACCACCAGAGTGTTGTGGGGTTCACACATGAACTTCGCGCGCTTCTTTATGACCACCTCAAGAGCAAGAAATCGACGGCCGCGTCCGAGGTAGCGCCTCGAATACCATCTGGCGGAAGAGTCCCTCCCCGTGAAGTACATTACTTTTGAATGCATTATAATATTTAATTGTATTTATTAATAATTAAAAAAAAAGATCTGTAATGTAAAGAAAAGAGGACCAATAAATGGGTGACATCAGGTTCCTTGCGGGAATTGGTTTGATGTTCACCGAATAATAAATCTGT
>JAKCPI010002100.1:0-22457 GCA_023213315.1 Euborellia annulipes | reverse complement strand
TTTTTTAAACTATAAAAGATAGCAAAATTTAATTTATTTCTTTGAAACAAGTACCTCAAAAAGTTTGACTCATACTAATCGGGAATGTTTTTAATCAACAGTTGGCAGCGCTGCAAAGTGTAATTCGTAATGTTTGCCATCTCAGCGAACGAATAGTCAATTGCGTGGCGTCCGTCACCCCAGACATGCTGACAAGGGCGGATACAGGGGGGGGTAAAGGGGGTAATTACCCCCCTCCCAAATTTGAAAATACTTTTTTTCGAAAAAAAAAAATTTATTTTGAATGAAAAATTTTAAAAATTAATACTTAAAAATTTGATTTGTATTTATATTCTGGCAAACAAGTGCAGAATGCGCCTTTAAATTACCGAAATTAAGAAAAAATTGTGTGCTGTGCGAGCAGTCACTCCAGATTACCCCTCCCCACCCGAGAAACACCTCTGGATCCGCCCTTGCACCGTTACGAAGTGTGCCGTACCACTCACGGGGCTCACATTGAACATTTATTAAATTGTTAAAAAAAAAACTTGAAAATGTAACCTTTCCATTCATGTATAAAACATGTATGTACGTTTTTTACTTTATTAAAATATTTTGCCTCAAAATCCCGGAGTTCTTTTATAGACACCCTGTAGAATAGATGAGATTTATTCGCCATCACCCTAGGCAAAGAAAGAATCTCCTCTGGCTAGATGTTGCCGAACTAGCAGGCGCTCGCGATCAGTGGCGCCTCTTGTGTCCAGCAGGTGAACTTCTTTATTTATTTATCATAGAAATAAAACCTATTTACTATTTTCAAAAGCGGACATATATACATAGGTAAGAAGAAAGTAAAAATTGTCTTTTTTTGTTAGTCTGGTTACTTCGTTTCCTGCAGCGAAAAGAAGTGAAACTAGACATTTCCGCGTAAAAAAGTTTCACTTCAATAAGGCTATTATGGACCCTGTTATGCAATGGTGTGTCAAAGACCAAAAAAATTCAAAATTGAGTTAAGCACGGAATATTGTTTCAAATGCTTTAATTAATAGTATTTTTTATGAAATATGTCCTAAAAAAATTTATATTTAATGTAAAAGCATAAAATTATTTTTACAATATTTCAATGCAGAATTTTCATTTTGCAATAATGATTTATGTTCCTAACACGTTGTTTTTTATGATGTTAACAACCAATAAAAACTTATTTAACCTATAATATTATATATTGTTTACCTTAAATAAACCAAAATCCTTTTTTTTTGAAAAATGAGAAATGAATTCGTAGATGTCAAAATTTAATTTTTTGATATTATTCCTGATAATGAAGATGAGGATCAGAGCGATTTCGAAAAGACAACAAAATAAATAATATTAAGTCAATTTCATGCCTTCATCATAGGAGGAAGGGCGCCGACTCGAAACGAGAAAGTCCGGGGGTTTTATTTAGGCAGTTTGAATATTAAATGGTTTAAATAAAAATGAATAAATTTAAATATAAACATAAATACCAACAATATTTATCTAAAATTTAAAATATTTTTAGTTTAAAAAAAAAAAGGGTGAGAGTTGACGAAAAGATGGGGGGAAAGAGGGAGAGAGGGGGGGTGGTTTTTATATTGAAAGAAAAGATTTTTTTAAAATCAACTTCATTATAACTTTGATTTACTGTTGCCATGTTCACTTCCATTCAGGAATTAATTGATGAGAAAATTTTGTTATCACTTTGTATTTAATTTTAAAACATTAATACTATTTAAAATTTATTAATGTAATTTTGATAAAAAGTTTCTAAGCTATTAGTATTAAATATAACCATAAAAGAACTTTAATAATATCTTCGTTTTAATTTTTGAATTATAACCTAAAATTATTTTATTTATTATCAAGAGACTTTGAAGCATTTTTACAAATATCCAATATTGAACTTAGAGAATTTTGCAAAAATAATTTTTTATATTTTATTGTTTATTCTCTAAATTAGTCATATTTTTAGAGATAATTTATGAATATCTGCCAGAATTACAGTATTTACTTGCACAATTGACAAAAAAAATGATATATAATCTAATCAAAACAATTTAAATCAGAAAAACTTTAATGTTGATTTTCTCAAAACTCGATGTCTGGTCTTTGACACACATTTGCATAACAGGGTCTATTTAAAAACAGAATGTAGATTAATGCCATCGACATAAACAACAAATGGGTAGTTGAAGGAGAGAGAGAGAGTTGGACAGACGGACGGACGGACAAATCTCGTTCTATCTTCTATCATTCTATAATCTTAAGAGTTTTAGTTTTAGGACCCACACACACACACACACAGACCCTTTACGACGACAAAACGGACGCTCTCTCTCTCTCTTCTTTCTAATCGATAAGAGAGAAAGAGAAGCTAAACGCCTTGCGAGTTGTCACTCAAACAACCCCCCTCCCCCCACTAAACCTCGTCGTTACCACCATCGCATTCCGTTCGCTACTGCAAACAAAATAAATAAATACAAATTGACAGTCAGTCCTAATCGATTTCTTTTTCTTTTTTTTTTCCATCACTGTTTATTTATAATGCACTTCGAGAAGTGATAAAATTAAATTACTTTTCGTGATAAAATAAAATAAAAAAAGGTCGACGACGACCCCATCAAAGAGGAAATGATAAAACAAAAAAAAAAAAAAAAAAAAAACTAACTCGCCTGAACAAATCGTGAATTTTCTTTTCGAGTCATTACACTACAAATTCTAGAGAAAAGATGCTGGTCGTTAAAATTTTTCTTTCGTTAAGGTGCGCATCTCGAAAAGCCGTTAGAAGACGATTCAGTACCGAGTTACTCTAGGCGGCAAGAGATGGCGTTAGTTTTTCCCATAGGAATACAAGGGATTTATTCCATTTCATTTGAAAGATTCCAGCTAATTAATTAATGGTAGAAAATTTATTATTTTTTAACCCAATGATTACTAATTTAATTATCTATAAGATATAGAGCGAATTTTTTAAAAATATCTTTTATTTAATGCGAATAATCTAAAAAAAAAATTTATTTTTTCGAAAATCAAAAAAAAGGGCTTCTATAAGTTGTAGATATTTTAAATAGCATTTAAACTCTTCCAAAATTAGCACCCAAAAGACGCGCCTTTTCGAATCCCGCTTCGGCTAATTCCTAAATTCGGTATAAAACGCTTCATTTCAATTGTTTTTTTATATGCCCTTTAAAATATATATTCTTCTTTTGCCCTTGAAATCTTTTGAAGACCACTTTACTCTAGTATTACATAGGCAGTGATAGATTTATGCCTAGGCCGATGAGGCCCGGGCCTAGGGCGGTACGATTTAAGGGGCGGCGATAAAATAAAGTCCCGCAAAAATAAACTTTTCGCATGACGGAAAACTAAAGGTTCCGCAAAAGAAAAAATTGTCTGCAGGACGGTCCCTAAAAAAAAGGTAAAATGATTTCCATGCAAAGGAAAAAAAATTCCCCCCCCCCCGCCCGAAAAAAAATGTCCATATACCCTGATTCAGTCAATTAATAAGGCGGCGCATCAGACGGGGACTAAGGCGGCAGCAGGGTTAAATCCGCCACTGTACATTGAAAAGATAGGAGAAATGGTTGCCAAGGTAACAAAATATAAATATTTTCCCATACCTATAAATTTTAGATTAGCCCTCGGGGCTTGGTCTAGTTGGTACCGTGATAATATACTCACTAAATTATTGTTTATTTCAATGAAACAAATCAGGTTAGTGGATACTTTATAGTTTTAAGGTCCGAATTTCAACATTTAGTTTAAAGACAGCTTTTACTAACCTATCACCTTTAAATACGTTCTTGCAACCCGGCATTAAGGTGCCGAAAAGACTGTATGAATGCAGAGGCGTACCGAGGCAGTTGGGGGCCTGGGGCGGCACTAGAAGAGGGTGCCCTATATTGAATTTTTTTTTTTTGGGGGGGGGTAAAAATTTTCCCTGATCTCAAAAATTTTCCTGCCAAATTTTCCCGTCTGAAAAAATATTTTACCTTTTTTTTTTTTTAGAGACACTAAATTTTTGCCGCCCGCGCGAAACATTTTCTCTTGCGCGAAACCAAAACTTTTTCACGCCCCTACATCCGGCCCTGCCGCAAGGGACCCGGGGCCTCTCAAAGGGAAATTTTCATTTAATTTTTTTTTGTAAATATATGGGGCCTATGCCGGCTCGGGGGTTGGGGCGGGCCGCCCCCCTCGGTACGCCACTGTATGAATGGGAAAAAAGTGTGAGTGTTAAAAAAAAAGACTGCAAAATTTCGTAAAGCCGCATTCTTTATAATTGTAATTTTATATATTTTATTATAAATACCTATCTACATGTATATACCCCTATTTGAGGACAAATTACACCCCCCCCCCCTTGGGTAAACACGAAGACAGACCCAGCAAAGACAGGGTAGTATAATAAATTTGCATAATTTAATAAATACCAGAGAGATAAAGGGAGGATTTTTTCTCTCTCTTTCTTTCTCGAACCGCATTTAAGATTTAATTGCTTTGCCATGTTTTAAAGACATGCCCTGAAGGCGTAAAAAACATCACTCATCGCCCCCCCCCCCTCCCCCCTCCCCCCTCCCCCTCCCACGCCTCCTATTCATTAACATAATCAATCAATCTCTTTCTCTTTCTCACCTCCTGTTACAATCTTATCGACAATCCCTTCGGTTGAGATCCAAATTTGTGCTGGTTCAATTCTTCCATTTTCAAGAAGTACTCGTTTACCGCGCACTACGGTCAACGTCATTTTTCTTGTTTTCTAAAAACAAAAAAAAACAAAATTAATCTAAATACAATCACTTATATCATTAATATAATTACAAATTGTTTTTTTTTTTTCGTATATATACAGGCAAAATTAAAAGTAGACCTAAGCCTTCTTCAGTCTTATTAAAAATTCTATAAATTAAAAAAAAGCCCATCAAAATCGGTCATTTAGATTCGGAGTTAACTCGTTATAATGAGAAAAAATCGTCTTTTAAATTTGCGTCATTTAATTGTTAACTTCTAATTACGCATTTAATTTATTAAAAGAAAAAAATAATTAATTTTAAATTTTAGTCCAATTAAATAAAAATTTCAATTAATTAAAGAATAATAATAATAATTCTCCGATTTCTAATTCTGAAACTACTGGACCGATTTTAATGTTTTTTTTTTTTTTTTTTTTTTGTTAATAAGATTTTGGAAATAAAAAAATAATGTGTAGTCTGTGTGCGTAACTAAAAAACTTCTCCCAAAACTAATATTAATATGATGAATTTTTATTTTTTGTATATCCTTTTATTATTACTTTCTCTTACCTATGTATATATGTAATATATATATAGAGAGAAAGTATTGGATTCATGTCAAAAATTCGATGTCGAGATTTTGATGGATCTTCACGTTTTGAGGTCCCCTGAATCCAAAAAAGTGGTTTTCGCGACATGGTCTGTCTGTCTGTGTGTGTGTGTGTGTGTGTGTGTGTGTGTGTGTGTGTGTGTCTGTGTTCAATTTTAAGCATGAAGGAATTGAGCTACGAGGTTGAAATTTTATATTTAAGTTAAACATCTTCATAGGACGTGGCACGAAGCTTTTAATCAAAATCGGCCAAAGAGTACTAGTACTTTACTGATGTACTTTTTCAGTTTTTTTCGATTTTCTCAAAATTTGCTCCAACGATTTTTTTTTAAATTCAAAAATCAATTATTTTTTAGATGCTCTTTCAAATGTATATTCTCATTTTGCGATTGAAATCTTCTGAAGACCACTTTACTCTTGTATTTCATAGGAAAGGATAGGAAAAATGGTTGCCATGGTAACAAAATATAAATATTTTCCCATACTTATAAATTTTACATCTGAATTGAAATGTTCCGTACTGTCGGGAACTAAATATATGTCGACACAAAAAATCTGGTGTGACAAGCACAGAACACAACTTTCGATTACCGAAGGTAAGAGAAAGTTGTGTGCTGTGCGCCAGTCACACCAGATTTTTATTATCAATCTCTTAAAAGTTTTTTTTTTTTTTACTTCAAAAATCATAAGATTATATTTTCTGTTTTTAATATTATACAAAAACTTCGTAACTACAGAACTTTTCATTAAATTTTTTTTTCATTATTTAGATAATTTCATACTAGTTCTTTTTATTTTTGGATAAATTTTAAAGATATTTAAATGCTAATTAGTCTAATTTTATACAAATGTGGATTTTATACCTGGATTATCGTTAATAGGCAAATAAAAGAATAGCAGCTAAAATTATTTCATTTATTGATCCGCTAGGCTGACGTTTCAGTCTTGATCAAGACCATCTTCAGAGCTTGCGGGCTATCAATATAGGCATACAATCAATCATATATTTCATGAACAATCGGTTACAGATATTTACAAAATTAGTATGTAAAATGTTGATTGTATGCCTATATTGACAGCCCGCAAGCTCTGAAGATGCCTTGATCAAGACCGAAACGTCAGCCTAGCGGTTCAATAAATGAAATAATTTTAGCTGCTTATTCTTTTATTTGTCTAATTTTATATATAAAAGTGAATGTTTGTTTGCCCACTATGCGTTTTTAAACTACTGGACGGATTTTTTTAAATGGTACCGAATTTTTTGTTGGTTTTAGAATATTAGGGGTAAAGAGTGTTCCTAAAATAAATTAGCATGTAGCCTAAATTGGTAAAAAAAATAAAAAAAACGCCTTCCCTTTATTAGATGCAAGCCGCGCCGAAGGAGGGCATTGCGGCTAGTCAATGTCTATTTAAAATAATTAAAATTAACCACTCCCTAACTATAGATGTAAAATGAAGAAAGACATCTTTTTGACTAGCTACTGAGCCCACCGATGGTGAAATTAATAAACAAATACATTCAGTTTCATTTCCCCCCCTCTTTCCCCCCCCCTCTCGTCCTCCCCCATCCATCATGTCCTGACTACGAAATGTTTTTTTTGTTTTGTTTTTTTTTTCAATTTAATTTGTTTTTGTTGGATAAAGAAAGAAAACTTTTTTAATCATTCTATAACAACAACAACAACATAAATAAATAAATAAATACTTGTTTGATTAAATTATTTTTCGGAAATATTTAGAATTTTCCAGTTATTAATTTTTGGTCTTGTTAACATTGTTTTGTTGTTGTTGTTGTCATTTTAAGAACAACATTCCAGAGATATTTTCTCTTCTGCTCTTTTTCATATTGTTAAGAGGAAAATTGAAAATTGAAAGGAAGAAAAAAAAAAAAGAGATAAAGACCGAGAGATGAAAATCCATCATGCTTTAAAATTAAGGATATCAAGCCGGCATAAAATGTCTAACTAGAGTGTATTTCTCACAAAAGTTTTAACTCTACTTATTTTTTTTTTTTTTTAATCGGCATCTTACAAGTAAAGTAACCCGAACATGAAATTTCGATTTCATTGAAACTTGGTACAATTAAATAAATGATAAATCTATATATAAATTTGAAAAAACTTCGACCAATGAATGAACAGTTTATTTTTAAAAAATTTTTTAAAAATTATTCCTGAAAATCAGTACAATAGTGAAAATCATTAAAAAAGTGTTTCAAATTCCAAGTTAGACTCATATTAAATTTTGAATTCAAATGATTTCATACAATTGATAATTATGCCTAAAATGAATAATTAATATTAGCATTAGGTTTCTATCTAGCATCTCAACAATAGTATTAATGACCATTCAAAACACTATCTATCTTGTTTAAAAATTTCCAAAACCTGTTGCAAAAGTGGACAGACAGAGATCTATTTTCTTTTATAATATAATTTTGAAATAAAACTAGGTCTCCCGTAAGTGCCTTCTCCTTCTTCAAGGGCCCCCCGTTAACCCATAGCCTACACCAAACCCATTAATTTCTGTTACCCCTTCAATAACATTATCAAGCTGAAAAGTTTCAAAATCCAACAATCAATTCACTCAACAAACAGCCAGCTAAAACCCCTTTGAAAACAACTTGAAATTGAAAATCTACCTGTTTTAAAAATTCAAAAATTAATTTTTTTTTAAAAGTTCTGTTATTTTATTGGTCGAATTTTTTCTCGTTTAATGCATATTTATATTAGTTGTTTAATTGTACAAAGTTTCATTGAAATCGGAATTTCATGTTTGGGTTTCTTTACTTGTTAGACGCCATATAGTCTAGATTTTGACGATACTCATTACTTAGATACGATATATTGCACTGGGCAACAGTGATTTTGTTGACTGAGAATTTCTGGGTATTTAGGGTAGCGCTGATTCCAAAAATGCCATCAGTTTTGCCCCATCACGTCAGATTTTAGAGCTATAGAAAAAATAAAATTTTAATAGAAAATGTGCTCTAAAGCGGCTCTAGTTTTATATTACCTGGATTTTTTTAAGACGACACCCTTTAAAAATATGCAGATAATCATAATACATATAAATTTTAAGTTTCAGCCCAATCGGAGGTCATTTAGACGTGCCGCAAACGACTTAAAGTTTAGAAAAATCGAAATTTTCAAGATTTTTTTTGCTTTGGTCACCCCTAATACAATTTTAGATATCCCTGAATGCAAAAAACATATTTACGATATTCTATAGTCCTTCGGCTTTCTAAAAATCATTCATTCATAAAAATCTGCTAATTATTAACGAAATTATGAACAAAAACGTCAGCAAAGAAAAAACACCAGTACACTCACTGGTCGAAAAAATGGACTTCAATTGAATTAAAAAGCGAACCCTATCCACGAGAAGCTAATGTATCCTCTCTGAGCATCGGGTAACCCTCTCATATCTTTCTTTATACTTGTTAAAGAAAAAGAACTGTCGCATAGCACACAACTTTCTCTTACCTTCGGTAATCGAAAGTTGTGTTCTGTGCTTGTCACACCAGATTTTTTTTCAATGAATCCAAGTAGAAGAATTTTGTTTAATTATTTGAGTTAAATTCAAATGGAGGGTGGAAGGAGGGGGGGGGGGATGGGAAGAAACTTTTCAAGCTAATTGATTCTCTCTTATGTTGTTGTTGTTGTTTTTGTTGTTTTATTAGAAAATTGAGAATCGATAAACTTTCAATCGAAATTTTTTCACTCTCAAAAGAGAGAGAGGAAAAAAAAAGTTTTTATTTTTGGCTAATTTATTTATTTATTCAACGCGCATACTTGACGTCATCAGTTTAACAATTAAGAAAAAGTTGTATTCATGAATATTTGTTAAAGAAAAGAAAAAAAAAAAAGCTTCTTTTCCTATGAAAAGGCATTCTAATATATACGTCTAGGAGAGACAGGGGGGCAGGTTGGCCAACTATAATAACTATAATTTTTAATTTTTTTTTAAGTGAAACTTTATTTGGATCGACACAAATTTTTTCGTTTCTCTATCAGCATGTCGCGTTACAAGCCGTGACGTCAAAGGCCGTGACGCTACAAGTTATGATGTCACAAGTCGTGACGATAACAATAGGAAAGTTGATATTTAATATATATGACGAATTATTCAAAAATAATTGTGAGATTTAATTTTTCAATTTTTTAATTGATAAAATATAATTTTTAAAATAATTTAAAATGATTCAATTACTAAATAAATATTGTTCTCAGTTTTTAATTTAACATACGCCAATTGATTTCCCATTATCATTCCAATTATTAAGTTAAGATTAAAAACGCGATTTTAATACCCTTGATTGAATAATTTTCTGAAAATTTTCAGTTAAAAGGCTACGATCCGAAAAAAAAAGTTTCACTTGCATCGTGGTTTCATAAAACCACACAATTTTTTTTGTTCATGTTTTTATTTTAAAATGTTGGTGGAACCTGAAGCATAAAGTCAAAGTATAAGTCTCTAAAATTGAAGTTAAAATTAAAAAAAAAAATAATTATTTCTAAAATATTCCCAGTCAAATTAATTAATAATTTTTATTTTGTTACTTTTACTTCATTCATTGCCACTAAAATTGAAAAAATAAAACACGGTTTAAATATTTCATGCATTCAATGGCAAAAAATCGAGCGGGCCAACCTGCTCCGTCTTTTCTGGGCTAAAGGATCGATACCAGTAAGTATCGCGTATTTTTTAAAGTATGAGTATTTTGTCTTGTTTTTAAGTCTTTTCGATATCTTAGACTTCTAAGAGATTTTGATAGGGCAGGTTCAGCCAAATAAAAAGCCTTTATATGCTTCTCGACTCCGGAGACGTTTCGAGATATTTTTAATGTCTCATCATCAGTCCGTCTACAAAATGTACATATAAATAAATGATTAGTTTTCGATATAGAGTAAAAAGTATAAAATCCATTGTAATAAAATAAAAACACACGCTTACATCGAAAATTAGCATAAAGGTAGTCATTAGTATACAGCATATGTACTGTACCAACACCGAGAAATGGTCCATAGAAAAGATCACTTAAACATAAAATTCTGAGAAATATTTAAAATAATTTATTTAAAAAGTAAAATGATAAGAGTAGACTAATTATCAGAAAATGATATTTTTTAATCAAATTGGCAAGAAAATCAAAGTCCAAACTAATTTCCTAAAAAAAGTGAGAGTGAGTTAGTATTTAAGTAATTCAAAATTTGTTATTTGGCATGAATTTTCGAGTGTTATGAGCAAATTAATAATTAACAAGTCAAAGTGCAGAGATATTGAAAAATTGGTTGCTGCTAGAAGTCAGGGCAGAAGGACAAATGACGAGGCTGACGTCAGGCGGTGTGGAAAAATTACTATAAAATGCAAGGGACGGAAGACTCGTGAGCTCCATTTTTTTTACAAAGCGCCTTTAACACAGCTCAAATTTTACAAAGCTCAAATTTTACAAAGCCCCAATCATACCAAAAGCCCATTTTTTATACCGAGAGCTCCATTATACCAAGCGCTCAACAATTAACACATTAAATAAATAAAAAATAATAATTAAAACAAACAAATTTATTAAAAATAATCAAATTCATCAAAAACAAAATAAAACAAAAAAATATTGAAAATAAATAAAGAAGAAACGAAGAAAAAGGAAGAAAGAAGAAAAATCTGGTGTGACTGGCGCACAGCACACAACTTTCTCTTACCTTCGGTAATCGAAAGTTGTGTACTGTGCTTGTCACACCAGATTTTTTGTGTCGGCATGTATTTAGTTCCCGGCAGTAGGGAATATTTGAATTCAGATGTAAAATTTATAAGTATGGGAAAATATTTATATTTTGTTACCATGGCAACCATTTCTCCTATCTTTCCTATGAAGCACAAGAGTAAAGTGTGCTTCAAACAATTTTGAGGGCAAAACGAGAATATACATTTGAAAGAGCATCTAAAAAATAATTGATTTTTGAATTTTAATCAAAATCGTTAGAGCGAATTTTGAGAAAATCGAAAAAAAACTGAAAAAGTACATCAGTAAAGTACTAGTACTCTTTGGCCGATTTTGATTAAAAGGTTATTTTTCCGGTCCCGGGGGTGTTTAACTTATATATAAAATTTCAACCTCCTAGCTCAATTCCTTCATGCTTAAAATTGAACACACACACACAGACACACACACACACACACAGACACACACACAGACAGACCATGTCGCGAAAACCACTTTTTTGGATTCAGGGGACCTCAAAACGTGAAGATCCATCAAAATCTCGACATCGAATTTTTGACATGAATCCAATACTTTCTCTCTATATATATATTACATATATACATAGGTAAGAGAAAGTAAAAATACAATATTATAAAAAATCAAACAATTAAAAACAATCAATAAAAAAAAAAATCAACAATCAAAGAATCTGCGAGTTGACGTCCTACACCGAGTCTGACATCCTGATGATCGACATTTCGGTCAACAAGAAGCTGCCTTCCTCGAGCTGAACGACCACATAGCCGCCGAAGACATCAACCCAGACTCAACCAAACCATCATACATCTCTATACAGATAAGCTCAACTCACTCGATTTTCTTGCCAAATAATAATTATTTAAAAAGAATTTAAATGAACTAAAAAACTTTTAAAGAAATAATAATTTAAACTCAACTTATTAAATAATAATAATAATTTAAAACGGACCTAGAAATAATAATTTAATAATTTATATAAAATAATTTCAAAGACATTTCGGTCAGAAAAAAGGAATTCTTCAGGCCAAGTGTTCAATAAAAATAAATTATAATACACGGTTTGAGGAATTCCATAAATTCGATTAACTTCATTTTTTTATTTTTTAAATATTCAAAATTTAAACCGAGGTCATTGAGATTACTTTATCTAAACAAGAGAAACAATTTATATTAATTAATGAAATTTAAATAATAAGATTAATAAAAGGACACACATTATTTTATAAACCAATTTGAAAGTTAATCTCAATCGTTTTTTTTTTTTTTCAAAAATAAATTGATCATTATAATTAAAATTTAAACTTTTATTTACGTAATCAAAACCCAGAGTGCAACAACTTTATATTTCAGATAATAGTCAATAATTAATACCATTACACAGGCAACAGGGATTAGGGCGATCTGAAGGCCGCAACAAAATTACCCTAATTCTATTCAGAGAGTAAAAATCTTTGAATAACTTTTCTCTAAAAAGTAATTTATTTAATAAACATCTAATTATTTTAAATAGGGAAAAGTCTGTATCAGATCAGTACATATAAATATTATATAATGAATACGCCTCGAAGCGTTCATGAGAGGAAATATTCTCAATAGTTAAAATTCATTGCTCTCATGTATTTATATATGATTTTTTAAAAAGTTTATTTCGTCTTTAATTTTTTATTTGTCGTTTAAACGTCTCCGGAGTCGAGAAGCATATAAAGGCTTTTTATTTGGCTGAACCTGCCCTATCAAAATCTATTACATTCACAGCCACCAAATCTTATTTATTAGACTTCTAACGTCGATCTAAGGGTACACCGGAAAATCAGTGCAATATATTCCCCCTTCCTCAGAGTAATGAGTGCCAGGGCTTCCTGGAGGATCAACCTCCCCCCCCCCTCTCCTGAGTTGATCGCAGCATAAAGTGTAAAACTATTTTCACGCAAAGTTTTATTGATATACTTTTTAAAAGCATCTAAATAATAATTGATTTTTGAATTTTCAATAAAATCGTTAGAGCGAATTTTGAGAAATCGAAAAAAACAGAAAAAAGACATTAGTAAAGTACTAGTACTCTTTGGCTGATGTGATTGAAGTTTCTTGAAATACTTGCAACAAAGGTACTTGGCTTAAGTATAAAATTTGAGTATCGAGAGTTTTTTCGTTTTTGAGTAATTCCCTTTAACCCACATACTTTGATATTTCACTTGAAATCAATTTAATTTATTGTGAAAAAATCTTAAATTTCAAGAAGATCGATTCCAGTTAAAATATCAAAACATAATGTTTATGTAAATTTCTCTGAAAGGGATTTTATTGCTTTTAAATGGCTGTTTGATTGCTTTTCTTGAAATTGCCATTAAAAGGAGGCGATTCCCTTTAGCTTGAATTTGACGTCATTTTCACAATCATTTGAATCTATTTCAACTGAAATATCAAAAAGTGTGGATTAAATTAAATAGCTCAATAACGAAAGAAGAGAAAGTTGTGTGCAGTGTGACCAGATTTTTCTAGAGCAAAAAAAAAATATAAAAGAACATGCGATATTCTTTGCAGAATTATAATTAAAATATTTGTATAACGTCTATATGGCCTAAAAGACTGTGAATGTGTGTGTGTGAGTGTTTTAAAAAAAAAAAGTGTTTTCGCCGCTTAAGGCGAGTTGCGCAGCTAGTTCTACAGATAAACGGATTATTATATTTTATTCTTTTTGTTTTTTTCGAAAGAGTGCATTTGTTAAAAAAAATTTATCTCATTATAAATAGGGGGTGGATGGATGTTAAATGACCCATCACGCTAATGTTGGTTGTTGTTTTTTTTATTCCACCCCCCCCTCCCCCCCCCCTGGGGATTCACCCACCCCAGCAGCGCAGTACATCTTTTATAATTTGCTTTCTATTGATTTTAATATTCTTTTTTTTTTTTTAAACAGTAAATTCAGAAATAATTGTGAGATTTAGGAGTATAGAAAATAAAAATTTATTTAAATTTTAAATATACTGTATATTAATTTTTAATTCCCACATAATGAACTCTGAAACCACTTGACGAATTTTCATGAGTTTATTTTCTATCTTAAAAACGGTTAGTCATATTAAAAAATGCTTCAAATAAAAATTGTAGAAAATTTGATACTCTACAACTTTACTAATAGGTCTAAATCTTATTTAAGGTATATGAAGCGAGAAATTTGCGAAAAACTGATTTTTGTGACTTTTGACTTTGAATATCGCGTAACGCGGACACGTGACTTTTGAGACATCATTTAGAATGCCAAAATAAAGGTTCATACAAAAATTCAGCTTATTATCTTTCATTCCGAAATTGACCCTTATTTTCACCTAATTAGCCCAAACTATTTCTAAATTTTCAAAAATAAATATTTCTGAAAATATTCCACCTTTAAGAATTCAACGATGGGAGAATCTCTCAAAAGAGAGATTTTGCCAAACACCTAAGTGAACTTGAGAAAGTTTCTTTAAGTTTAAACTTATATATTGCGTAACTTTTTTTTTTTTTTTAAGATAAAAGTTATTGAAATATAGAAAAAAAAATTTTTTTTTCTTTTTTTTTATTTATACACTATTTCAATAAAACTTTTTTAATTTAATAAAATTAAATTAACGTTTTGCTTTTTTATTGTCCTAGAGCTGATTAAATCCAATTTAATGACTAAAAAATCTGGTGCGACTGCTCGTTCAGCACACAACTTTCTCTTAAATTTGGCAAGAGAAAGTTGTGTTATGTGCTTGCTAAACCAGATTTTTTCGGGTCGAGATATATTTATTTTCCGGCAGTATGGTACATTTATATTCAAGATGTAATAAACTTTATAAGTATGGGAAAATATTTATATTTTGTTACCATGGCAACCATTTCTCCTATCTTTCCTATGAAGTACAAGAGTAAAGTAGTCTTCAGAAGATTTCAACGGCAAAATGAGAATATACATTTTAAAAAATAATTGATTTTTGAATTTTAATCAAAATCGTTAGAGCGAATTTTGAGAAAATCGAAAAAAAACTGAAAAAGTACATCAGTAAAGTACTAGTTAGTACTCTTTGGCCGATTTTGTTCAAAAGCTTATTTTGACGCTCCCGGAGGGTACAAAACTTAAATATAACGTGAATCAACCTCCTAACTCAATTCCTTCATGCTTAAAATTGAACACACACAGACACGCAGACAGACCATGTTGCGAAAACCACATTTTTGGATTCAGGGAACCTCAAAACGTGTATATCCATCAAAATCTCGACATCGAATTTTTTACATGAATTCAATACTTTCTCTCTCTATCGAGATGATCATAGGCGCCGGAACTGGAGGGGGCAAGGGTACATTGCCCCCCCCCCTGGCATCCTATAGGAGGGGGCAGAGGGGGCAATATGTCTTCTTTTATATCATTTATTTTTAAAAATGATACATTTTTACTTTTGAAAAATAAAATCTTTTAAATTAAAAGAGTAAGAAATTCATTTTTTTCCAAAATATTTTATAAAGACCCTATTGCATTTCTAATTTCTAAAAACATTTTATATTGAATTAAAAGAAGAAAATTAAAAATATTTATTTACTTCAAATAGTAGCTATAAATATAGCCTAAAAAAATTTTTGATAAAATCACTAACAAATTTTTTAAAATTTTAATTTTATTAAAATTGTGATTTTATTTAAAATTTTTAAAGCTTTATAGTAGATTTGTTTTTGTTTTATACTATTTTAACATATTAAATTATTTTAATTTTCTGAAAAAAAATTTTTTGCCCCCCCCCTGATTCCAATTCGTTCCGGCGCCCCTGATCTCTATACTAAATATTAATATGTATATTAACATATAATGATACATATAGGTAAGAGAAAGTAAATACCAAACGTTCCAATGGAACAACTAAATTTTAAAGTAGACGGAAAATATTCTATTAAACAAACAAAATGTGACATAATTCTTACTTAATTCGAATATTAAAATAAAAATTAATTTTTTCCCAGGAGTTATAAGAATAGATAAAATGAACTTACTCGATGTATGGTGATTTCACTCACTTTGCTGCTGCTTCTGCTCTGCTTGCTCACTAGCTCACACACAACTACTGTCCTGTCCTGTCCTAAATAGAGTCGAAATGGCAAACAGACTTGAATGTTTGTTTATTTAATGATATGAAATGACCTCTGAACTCGTTTTAACATGCCAAAAGAAATTTTTCTTTTCTCTCTCTAATTAATGATCTGATAAGATAAGCAATTGAAAATGAATAGAGAGAAGATTTAAAAACAAATACATGTATATGTTCTTACAAATATAAACAAATCATCCTTGTCAAATTCTACATACATTATTTAATTAAATCCTCAAGAATTCTTCGGGAAGTTTTTACTTTCTCTTACCTATGTATATATGTAATATATATATAGAGAGAAAGTATTGGATTCATGTCAAAAATTCGATGTCGAGATTTTGATGGATCTTCACGTTTTGAGGTCCCCTGAATCCAAAAAAGTGGTTTTCGCGACATGGTCTGTCTGTGGGTGTGGGTGGGTGGGTGGGTGTGTGGTGTGTGTGTTCAATTTTAAGCATGAAGGAATTGAGCTACGAGGTTGAAATTTTATATTTAAGATAAACACCCCCGGGACCGGAAAAATAAGCTTTTAATCAAAATCGGCCAAAGAGTACTAGTACTTTACTGATGTACTTTTTCAGTTTTTTTCGATTTTCTCAAAATTTGCTCCAACTATTTTTTTTTAAATTCAAAAATTAATTATTTTTTAGATGCTCTTTAAAATGTATATTCTCATTTTGCGATTGAAATCTTCTGAAGACCACTTTACTCTTGTATTTCATAGGGAAGATAGGAGAAATGGTTGCCATGGTAACAAAATATAAATATTTTCCCATACTTATAAATTTTACATCTGAATTCATATGTTCCTTACTGACGGAAACTAAATATATGTCGACACAAAAAATCTGGTGAGCAAGCACAGAACACAACTTTCTCTTGCCGAAGGGTAAGAGAAAGTTGTGTGCTGTGCGACCAAATTTTTTAACTCATTACACGAGAAATACGTGACCTAGAAGTATAGATAAACGTATAATTGCAGTGTCCAACTCTCTGTCTGTCACGTTCTATTTGATCAATTTTACGTTGTTATTAAAAAATTAACATGTAGTCTCTGCGGAATGTCGACGAATCGAATTATGTAGCTACTCCAGATAGAGATTTAAAAAAAAAAACATACATTTTATCAATTAACTTAAGTCGAATACGTTAAAAATCAAATCAACAGTTTCTGACTAAGGCTTTTAAAAATATTTTAACACAAAAGACACAAAATTCACTAAAATGTCAGTCGGTCATACTTAAAAATAAGCAAGTCACGTGACTCAGACCAATGCGGCAACGTCGCATAAAATAAGACGAGTTTCACGCTTTCACTTACATTTTTTTTTTATTGGCGCTACCCAAAATTATTTAGCGGAAGGTTTAAACCACCAAAAGCGTTTAACGAATCGTGAAATAAGTTCTTGCAGCCCGGCATTTGACTTTTAATTGAATCTTGGTCTTGGTCCGAATGTTCTTGAGCTTCATGTTATCAGAATATCAAATTGTATAAATAAATGTGCCTGGACCACAATCTATATTTTGAGTATCGTAAATAGCCTTTTTAAATAATTAATATTTTATTTAAAATAAAATAAAATAAAAACGTTTGTTTCCGTCAAAATCATTATTTACAAAATACTAGACATATAAAATCTCTAAACAAAATAGGATTAAAACAAACAACAACAAAAACAAAAATCCCTTTGTCATTATCTGATGAAATTTATTTATTTATTTATTTTTTTTTTTTGAATCCCATCACGATGGATAGACAGACAGAATGTCAAAAGAGAGAAAGAGAATTTATTTATTTATTTATTATAATGGATAAATAATAAAAAAAACCCCCCCCCCCCCCCCCCCCCCCCCCCATCAAAACAAGTGATTTGTGGAAATAAAATCAAAGAGTGTGTCGTGTGGATAATTGATTAAAATTTAGACATCTAAAGAGTTGGCGTGAAATTAGAGAAAAGTTTGTTGTTTTATAAAATTTATATTTATATGATTGATTATAGAATATCTAGCCGAAGGGCCCGCATGCGGCGGCCTTTACTTGATCAAATTCCGAAGTCAACTCATTTTCAAACAATTAATAAAAATGCATTTCTGGCTTATTAGAAGATTCTACCCTCTTATTTTAAAAAGGATCTATCTATATACTGTATATAATGGCGGAGTGTCCGTCTCTCAGTCTGTGTTAATCCAATCTAACCCCGAACTCTCTAAGAAAAAAAAAAACATTGTGTCGTTTTATGAAAGCACGATGCAAGTGAAACTTTTTTTTCGGATCGTAGGCGTTTAACTGAAAATTTTCAAAAAATTATTCAATTAAGAGTATTAAAATAGCGTTTTTAATCTTAACTTAATAATTGGAAAATGGGAAATCAATAGGCGCATGCTAAAAACTGAGAACAATATTTATTTAGTAATTGAAGATTTGAATCATTTTAAATTTATTTTAGAAATTATATTTTATCAATTTAAAAATTGAATAATTAAATCACACAATTATTATTTTATAATTCGTCATATATAATAAATTTCAACTTTTCTATTTTTGTCGTCACCGCCTTTGACGTCATGGCTTGTAATGCAACATGCTGATAGAAGAGTGAAAAAATTTGAAGCCATCGAATAAAAGTTTCACTTAAAAAAAAAAAAAAATTAATTATATAACAAATTTTATTATTTTTCATTTGAGTAATTTAATTATTTTAATTATTTGGCTTTAATTTTAATTTCTCTTAACAGTGTATAACTTATATGTTAATATATAGAGAGAGAAAGTATTGGATTCATGTTAAACATTCGATGTCGAGATTTTGATGGATATACATGTTTTGAGGTCCCCTGAGCCCAAAAAGTGGTTTTCACGACGTGGTCTGTCTGTCTGTGAAAAAAATATCTCAAGAACGAAAAGAGCTAGGAAGTTGAAATTTTATATTTATTTTATTGGAGTGATGGCTGTACTATTGACAAATATGAGTAGGCTGGCAGCCAGGAAAAAAATCAGACAAAAATTTAATCAATTTTATTTCGATTGCCGACTTTTCGGACTTCCTCAGGACAATCGATAGTTAATAAAATACGCCCATATGCATTCCTGTAGTCCTGTGGAAGGACGCGATTTGAGTCCGAAACGTCGGCAATCGAAATAAAATTGATTAAATTTTTGTCTGATTTCTTCCCTGCCTGCCATCCTACTCATATTTGTTTATATTTATGTTAGGCACCTCCTTGGGTCGTGACACGAAGCTTTTAAACAAAATCGGCCAAAAACTACTAGTACTTTACTGATGTAGTTTTTCAGTTTTTTTCGATTTTCTCAAAATTCGCTCCAACGATTTTGATTAAAATTCAAAAATCAATTATTTTTTAGATTGTCTTTAAAATGTATATTCTCATTTTGCCGTTGGAATCTTTTGAAGACCACTTTACTCCTGTACTTCATAGGAAAGATGGGAGAAATGGTTGCCATGGTAACGAAATTTAAATATTTTCCCATACTTATAAATTTTACATCTTGAAATTCGAATGTACCGTACTGTCGGAAACTAAATATAAGTCGACACAAAAAATCAGGTGTGACAAGCGCACAGAACACAACTTTCGATTACCGAAGGTTGTGTGCTGTGCGCCAGTCACACCAGATTTTTTTAGACCGAAAGAACTGTAGTTGACTATTGCATTTAAGTGTAACTTCAGTTGTACTGTCCGTTATACTCTTAGAAAACAAGTTTGCCTTCAAAGAATATAAAAATAAATAAATGGTTCCACCATATGTCCTGTGAATTCACACTTGTTAGATGAATGGATATCCAATATTTAAATATACAAACTGTAATGATGATATTTTTTAATCACTTTGGAGTGTAATAAAATTGGGTGAATGGAATACCTTGTGTTTGTTTGTTTGGCCACTCGGAAATGAATGAATGAGAATGCTTGGAACTCAGCGAACTGACTGAAAACACTTCAAGGCTATTTTATTAGATAACGCTTGCTTTTTTTTACTTTAATAATACTAATAATATCACACTCTGATTACATAAGATGATTTATTAAAAAAAAACAAAAAATACATCACATGGCAAAGATAATTTCTTTTGCTCAAAAGGGGGTGAAAGAAAAATCTGGTGTGACTGGTCGCACCGCATACTCTTACATTCGGTAATTGAATGTTGTGTTCTGTAGGCACTTGTCACACCCATGGGCAGGGGCGGCGGAATAAATTTGAATCAGAGGGGGGGGGGGCAAAAAATTAATTTTTTATAGAAAATTAAAATAATTTAATATGTTAAAATAGTATAAAACAAAAACAAATCTACTATAAAGCTTTAAAATTTTTAATAAAATCACAATTTTAATAAAATTAAAATTTTTAAAAATTTGCTAGTGATTTTATCAAAAAATTTTTAGGCTATATTTATACTAAAATTTGAAGGAAATAAATATTTTTAATTTTCTTTTTTAATTCAATATAAAATGTTTTTTTTTTTTTTTAAACATTCACACTTTTTTCCACTCACACTCACACTCACATCCACATTCACACTGTCTTTTCGGCAGCTCAGGCCATTTAAGACATTTACGATAACCGTTATTTATGAATTTATATATGCCCTCGGGGCATGGCGTAGAGGTTAGCGTGCTAACGTCGTATACCAAACGTCGCGGGTTCGGACCCCAGGCAGTCCGATGATTTTATTTAAGCCAATTGGATACCAAATGAGAATGCCTGGACCCCATATAGGCTATGTATATTTATTAATAACGGATATCGTAAAAAGTCTTATATGGCCTGAGTTGCCGAAAGACTGTGCGAATGTGTGTGTGAGTGTGAGTGTGAATGAGAAAAAAGTGTGAATGTTTAAAAAAAAAAAAAAAAAATTTATATATATAGGGTCCAGGCATTTTTATTTAAGCCATCTGGTATCCAGATGGCTTAAATAAAATCATCGGACTGCCTGAGGTCCGAACCCGCGACGTTTGGATATGAGGTTAGCACGCTAACCTCTACACCACGCCCCGTGGGCAATAAAATGTTTTTAGGAATTATAAATAAAATAGGTTCTATATAAAAGATTTTGGAAAAAATGAAATTCTTACTCTTTTAATTTTTTTTTAATTTCAAAAATTTTATTTTTCAAAAAGTAAAAATGTATCATTTTTAAAAATAAATGATATAAAAGAAGAAATATTGCCCCCTCCTATAGGATGCCAGGGGGCAATGTACCCTGCCCCCCCTTCCCCCAGTTCTGGCGCCTATGTGTATATTGTATGCGTGTGAAATTTTTTACGTGTCTTGTACTGTCTCAAAAGATAAGCCTGTAATTTTGAGTAGACAAATAAATAAATAAATAAATTTGGCTGGGAGGGTTATGGGACCAGCCATCCTCCGGGGGGCCTGGAAAGCCCCATATTTTCTCAATTTTTCTTGAGGCAAAGAGCTTTCTGAGGGGTCCCCGGCATCCCCCTAGTTACGCCCATGGTCACACCAGATTTTTTGTATCGAGATATAATTAATTTCCGCCGATATATTTTTTATAACAAAAAAAATACACTATTTTTTCTTTCATACTCAACAGTCCCACACCCATTCACAGTCTTTTCGGCAACTCAGGCCATATAAGACTTCGACGAACACCGTTATTTATTAAAATATCTATTGGGGATCCAGGCATTTTTATTTATTATTTTATTTTTTATTAGTTTACAGTATTTGAGCCTTAGCTCATTACAGGGATTCCGTGTTCACAATCCAAAATCACACTCCTGCACATCGACTCAATCCTCCAGAGCGAAAGCCCTTAGTTTCAGGGCTCCCGTCAAAAAAACAGAAAAGCCGATTGATTCCTGTGGCGTTCGTGGGGGTTAAGATTTCTTGCATGGATTTTAACTGCATTTTCGACATGATTTGGGCACGCGGACCCCGGTATATGGGGCATTCATAAATTATATGTGTTAGCGTTTCTTTAGATTTTAAATTACATATCGGGCAATAGTCCTCTGGATTCAACCGGTGCGCTCTTCCATCAAAATAAAAATAAATCACCCTGGCATTCTGCAGACGGGCCTGGGGAACCATCCTCATTTTGCAAATAGAATGTCGCATAGATAAAATGGTTCCCTGACAATAGTCTATATCTTGGTAATAAGGGGCATATTTAGATTCCTTAATTCTTGAAGAATCTTCCCTTAAGAAATGATCGTGCAGAGCCTCGGTGAGTCTCAAAATATTTTTACTTTCTCTTAGCCTATATGAAATATATATATATAGTGCA
>JAKCPI010002099.1:0-54207 GCA_023213315.1 Euborellia annulipes | reverse complement strand
AAAAAAAAAACTTTGGACACCCCTAATAGGTAGAATCTTTTACCATCACTGTATGCAAAAAAACATTATTTACGATATTCTGTAGTTTTTTCACTTTCTAAAAATCATTCTAAAGAAATTATGAACAAAATAGTTATCAAAGTCAATTTTGTTAAAAAGCAAATAAAAGAAAATTTTATGATAAAGATGGTGTTTTGAGCCAAGAATTTAGAGCTATTCTTGGGTATATGGATGGATAGCTCTGAATCCTGACTAGGAAAACTGTTTTGCTCATAATTTCGTTATCAATGAATTATTATTTTTTTTTAAAACTTTTTCGGCGGCCCTCTGGGCTTGGTGTAGAGGTTAGCGTGCTAACCTCGTATACCAAACGTCGCGGGTTCTGACCCCAGGCAGTCCGATGATTTTATTTAAGCCACTTGGATACCAAATGGCTTAAATAAGAATGCCTGGACCCCAATATGTATATTAAATCAATAACGGTTATCGTAAATGTCTTACATGGCCTAAGTTGCCGAAAAGACAGTGTGAATGTGTGTGTGAGTGTGAGTGTGAATGAGGAAAAGTGTGAATGTTTAAAAAAAAAAAACTTTTTCGGCTACAGAGGCCAGGTATGACTTTATTTAATATATTTCTAAATTACATTATACCGATGGCTACCGATAGGACGTTCCACAAGCTGATTGCTCTGAGTCACCATTCCCGGGGCTTTCGCCACGCTTGGCATTGGTTAACTTTTGGAAAGTTAAAACCTATAGAAGATCATAAACATACTTTTTTTTCATTCAGGGATGGTAAAAATTCTATTCAGGAGTGGCTTAAAAAAATGAAAAAATCCAATTTTTCTAAACTTTTAGCCGTGTTTTGCACCACTTAGCCCCCTCCGATTGGGCTCAAACTTTACAGTATAGACCTATTTTCTATGTATTTCAACTAACTGCATATTTTTAAGGGGTAACGACTTTAAAAAACTAGAAAATTCAAAATAAGAGTCGCTCTTGATCAGATTATTTATTAAAATTTAATTTTCTCTATATCTCTAAAACTAGAGCCGATGGCGCAAAATTTATGGGATTTTTGGAATTAGCGCTTCCATATAGCCAGGAATAGCCCTAAATTTCAAAAAACTTTTTTGTTAACCTGTATAAAATTTATTTTTTTATCAAAAACATTATTTAATTGGAATTCCTTTTTTTTTACAATTATAGTAATAAAGAAAATTCAAATGAACGACTGAGGTTTTTTTATTTGTTCAAATATTTTATTTACTAATGATTTTCTCTGTGTGTTTGTATTATATAATAAATTTATATTCAGTAAAAAGAAAATAAATTTATTTATTTGAAAATTAAAAAAAAAAAATTTTTAATAGATGAAAATATAAAAAAAGAAAATTTAATTTTTTTTTTTAAATTAAAATATAAATTAATTTCTGTTAAATAAACTTTATTTTGCCAACTGGTCCTTGATTTTGCCAACTTTTGCCAACTCGATTCGACCTGGGGGGGGGAGACTCCCCCCATCCCCCCCCCCTTGGCTACGCCCCTGCTGGTCGCACAGCACAGTTTCTTCTTAATTTCGGTAATTTAAAGGCGCATTCTGTACTTGTTTGCCAGAATATAAATACAAATCAAATTTTTAAGTAATAATTTTAAAAATTTTACATTAAAAATAAATTTATTTTCGAAAAAAATCTCGGGGTGGGGGGTAATTATCCCCTTAACCACCCCTTGTATCCGCCCTTGGTTAGAGTACATGCGAGATTTGTTAAATGTAATAATAATGTAAAACAATAATCTTAAACTATTATGTATAACAACTGTGTAAAAACATTAATAGAGCTAATGGAGCTCATAAGCTCTTGCCCGTTGTCAATAAAGCTAATATCTAATATATCTGTTTCAATTCTATCCCGTCGAGTGCTGCCATCCTACGGGAAACATTCAAAGTTTCTTTAGTAGTAGTATAAAAAGATTTAGTTTAATATTGGTATCATAATATGTGAGGATTATTAATGAAAAATCTGGTGTGACTGGCGCACAGCACACAACTTTCTCTTACCTTCGGTAATCGAATGTTGTGTACTGTGCTTGTCACACCAGATTTTTTGTGTCGACATGTATTTAGTTTCCGACAGTAGGATACATTCGATTTTCAAGATGTAAAATTTATAAGTATGGCAAAATATTTATATGTTGTTACCATAGCAACCATTTCTCCTATCTTTTCTATGGAGAACAAGAGTAAAGTGGTCTTCAGAAGATTTCAATCACAAAATGAGAATATACATTTTAAAGAGAATCTAAAAAATAATTGATTTTTGAATTTTAAAAAAAATCGTTGGAGCAAAAATCGAAAAAAACTGAAAAAGTGCATCAGTAAAGTACTAGTACTCTTTGGTCGATTTTGTTCAAAAGCTTCGTGTGACGTCCCATGGGGGTGCCTAACTTAAATATAAAATTTCAACCTCCTGGCTCTTTTCGTTCTTGAGATATTTTGTTCACAGACACACAGACACACAGACAGACCATGTCGCGAAAACCACTTTTTTGGATTCAGGGGACCTCAAAACGTGAAGATCCATCAAAATCTCGACATCGAATTTTTGACATGAATCCAATACTTTCTCTCTATATATATATTACATATATACATAGGTAAGAGAAAGTAAAAATAAAGGGTCGGACTAACGTACAACTTTGCCCACCAACTATTAAAAAAAAATATTGCCCCTCCCCCTCTAGAGCCCCCCTAGTGGTCCGATGTATTACATATTATAAATCATTTTACTCGGGAGGAAGTCTAGTTTCTGAATATATAAAAAAAATATAGGTACAGTGAGGGACAATATTAAGTCCCACCTTGTGTTTTCTACTTGCGATTATTTCATTGCTTTTATAAAAGAAAATAAAAATCTTTATTGTTTAAAATGTTTATTTCTTAGTTTGAACCATGAAAGTTTCCATTAGAAAATATATAATATTTTTTTAAAAAACAATGAAATAATCACAAGTAGAAAACGCATGGGTGGGACTTAATATTGTCCCTCACTGTACGTCGACAAGCGTGTAAAATAGAGCGAAAGATAAAAATATTTTTCCTTTATTGCTTTTGGCTGCCTTGGATCTCCTTAATGCTCATTATATACTTCAGCCACTTCTGAAATTAATAATTACACAAATGTAAAAAAAAATATCCCCCCCCCCTAGAGCCCCCCTAATGGTCCGATGTTTACCAAGCTTTTCAGTTCTTGCCCTCTACCCCTATTTGGAACCTGTTATGCAATGGTGTGTCAAAGACCAAAAAATCCAAAATTGAGTTAAGCACGGAATATTGTTTCAAATGCTTTAATATTATTTTTTTATGAAATATGTCCTAAAAAAATTTATATTTAATTTTATTTGCACAATTGACAAGAAAAATTATATATAATCCAATGTAAACAAAAAACTTTATTGTTGATTTTCTCAAAACTCGACGTTTGGTCTTTGACACACCATTGCATAACAGGGTCCATTTAATGTGTGCAAAATTTCAAAACAATTGAATAAATAGTTTTTGAGGTTTTGTAGACGAAAAAATTACCACAGACATCCAAAATAGAGGCGGGGTCTAAATGTATAAGTCCGCACCCCCCTCCCCCCTCTGAGAAAAAGCTGGCGTCATCACTTTATATGTGTCTGTGAGAGCCTAAATGTGTGAACGCGACGCGCGCGAAATATCATGTTTGTGTGAGTGTCTGTCTGTGTGTGAGCGCGGGCCCCCGAAAGCGTGTGAGTGGGTATGTGTGTGGCATGTGTGTGTGGCGCACGATAGCTCACGGTAGTGTTAGTGTAAGAGCCCGCGTGTGTGTCTTGTATTTATATTCATTACCCAAATTGATGGGTATTAATGAATCATAGGAGTAGTCAGGAATTTTTTATGGGAGGGGGGAGGGTTGAGAAAGATTTCTCCTTCCCTCCACCCCCCCCCCAACTAATAGGGCAGTATAAGGCGTGTAGTGAAATATATGACGTGATAAATCTATATATAAATTTGAAAAAATTTCGACCAATGAATGAACAGTTTATTTTTAAAAAATTTTATAAAAATTATTCCTGAAAATCAGTACAATAGTGAAAATCATTAAAAAAGTGTTTCAAATTCCAAGTTAGACTCATATTCAATATTGAATTCAAGTGATTTCATACAATTGATAATTATGCCTAAAATGAATAATTAATATTAGCATTAGGTTTCTATCTAGCATCTCAACAATAGTATTAATGACCATTCAAAACACTTTGTAGCTAAAAATTTATCTTGTTTAAAAATTTTCAAAAACTATTGCAAAAGTGGACAGACAGAGATCTATTTTCTTTTATAATATAATTTTGAAATAAAACTAGGTCTCCCGTAAGTGCTTTCTCCGCTTTCTCCTTCTTCAAGCGCCCCCGTTAACCCATAGCCTCCGCCAAACCCATTAATTTCTGTTATCTGACTATACCTCTTCAATAACATTATCAAGCTGAAAAGTTCTGTTATTTTATTGGTCGAAATTTTTCTCGATTAATGTATATTTATAATAGTAGTTTAATTGTACAAAGTTTCAATGGAATCAAAAAGACCAACTAAAGTTACATTACTTGTTAGAGGAAATTTATTTATTTTATTTATATAATAATTTTTATTATATTTCATTTGAGATATTTAATCAATTTTAATAGGCTTTAATTTTTTATAAAGCAAGACAAAAATCAATCAATTCTTTTCAATGGAAAATTCTGAATTTTCAAGAATTTTTTGCGTTTCACTTAATAAAATTAATTTTTTTTTTTTTTTTTTTTAAGCTAGAGAAAATTATAATATTTTTTCTATCATAGAGCTTAAATATCTAGTCATGGCTTGGGTCCAATGGAGGGGGGTTTGAACTCCCAAATCCCCCAACGTGGCTACGCCTATGCAATGAATTAAGAAATCTGAAAATCAGTATATTAATGTGAGAGAGAATGATTGTAAATAAATATAAATGGCTTATCAAAACAAAGCAATTACATATTAAAAAATAAAAAAAATATAGTCAAATTTCACTAAATATAATTATAGATATTACTAAAAATTAAATTAAATCGAATATCGATCAAACAGATATCGCCATCTTTTTGACCGTTTGCTTAATTAATAAAAGGATCTCAACTCACCGTTGCACTCCAATCGCAACTCCATTTGATATTTTCCAAATCTCATCTCCATTTGGTATTTAAAGACACTTATTAAACACATAACACATCCCGGAGATATTAATCAATCACTAACTTAAACACAATTTATGCACTTTATAAATAAATAAAAATTCACAATACATTTCGCACTCTCGAAATCGAGTGGTTCAAAACTCGACGATCGTCTTGAGACTGATTTGTCAACTAGCCGGGAGGAATGACGTCATTGGCGCTGTGAGCGCCAACAACAATAAAATCATTTATAATGGCTAATTTCATTCATATATTATTTTTATTAAATTTAATAAAAATTAATGCTAATATTATTATTATTATTTATAATTATATCCTTTTATTTTTTTTGCAATTAATTAGGAATTTTTAGTGTATAAAATAATAATATTCGAGAAATAAGTAAAGTGAAGTTAGATGCGTTTTGTTTTTTCTGTCTTTGTGGAGCTTGAACGGAAAGTAGCCACTGAGATTGTTCATGTTAAACAGGGTCAAACACTCTTGAGACGCCTGGATAGGTGACCGCACAAAAAAAAAGTGTAGAACGTAAATAAGATATTTTCCGAATATAATAAATGTATTTATAAAGTCTAATAGCCTTTTTTTTTTTTTTTTTTTATTTGAAAAAAGGACGCGCCATCACTAATGGGCGTTGTTAATATATTATTTTGAATAAGAATCTGGTGTGAAAACCAGGGGTGTATATAGAAATTTTTTCGTGGGGTGGGGGGCCTGATCTCAAAATTTTTTTTTTCGCGGAACCAAAATTTTTTCCTGTCCGAAAAAATATTTTACCTTTTTACTTTCTCGTATAGAGAAAGTTATGTAATCGTAAAAAAATTCGACTTCGAGATTTTGATGTTTCTCCACGTTTTAGACCATTTTTGGCATTATGTCTGTCTCTGTGTGTGTGTGTGTGTGTGTGTGTGTGTGTGTGTGTGTGTGTGTGTGTGTGTGTGTGTGTGTGTGTGTGTGTGTGTGTGTGTGTGTGTGTGTGTGTGTGTGTGTGTGTGTGTGTGTGTGTGTGTGTGTGTGTGTGTGTGTGTGTGTGTGTGTGTGTGTGTGTGTGTGTGTGTGTGTGTGTGTGTGTGTGTGTGTGTGTGTGTGTGTGTGTGTGTGTGTGTGTGTGTGTGTGTGTGTGTGTGTGTGTGTGTGTGTGTGTGTGTGTGTGTGTGTGTGTGTGTGTGTGTGTGTGTGTGTGTGTGTGTGTGTGTGTGTGTGTGTGTGTGTGTGTGTGTGTGTGTGTGTGTGTGTGTGTGTGTGTGTGTGTGTGTGTGTGTGTGTGTGTGTGTGTGTGTGTGTGTGTGTGTGTGTGTGTGTGTGTGTGTGTGTGTGTGTGTGTGTGTGTGTGTGTGTGTGTGTGTGTGTGTGTGTGTGTGTGTGTGTGTGTGTGTGTGTGTGTGTGTGTGTGTGTGTGTGTGTGTGTGTGTGTGTGTGTGTGTGTGTGTGTGTGTGTGTGTGTGTGTGTGTGTGTGTGTGTGTAAACACGATTGCTTAAAAACCAAAGCAGCTAGATCGATGAAATTTGGTGTATGCCCGTTACACTAAAATTGTAGATTTCTATCAACTTTTGGAGTAAATACGTCACTTGGAAGTAGTACTTTACTTAAAAAGTTTTTTCGAAAATTTTGAAATTTTTAATTTTTTTGTTATATTATGATAAAATACTCTATTTTAAAAAGTTTTTATTCTTTGACATTTTTCGAAAACTGAATAGTTTTTGAAATAATCAAAGAAGAAATAGAAAACTTTCGTTAATTTTGATAAAAAATCAAAACAAAATCATACAGGTGTCATTAAAAAAAGGGCAAATATAAACAAATGAATTTGTGAAACAAATGAATTTGTTTATATTTACCCTTTTTTTAATGACACCTGTATGATTTTGTTTTGATTTTTTATCAAAATTAACGAAAATTTTCTATTTCTTCTTTGATTATTTCAAAAACTATTCAGTTTTCGAAAAAATGTCAAAGAATAAAAACTTTTTAAAATAGAGTATTTTATCATAATATAACAAAAAAATTGAAAATTTCGAAATTTTCGAAAAAACTTTTTAAGTAAAGTACTACTTCCAAGTGACGTATTTACTCCAAAAGTTGATAGAAATCTACAATTTTAGTGTAAGGGGCATATACCAAATTTCATCGATCTAGCTGCTTTGGTTTTTAAGCAATCGTGTTTACACACACACCCAGACGTAATTCCAAAAGAATATACGAGAAAGTCTAGGGGAAGTCAATCCCCATATTTTTTATTTAGAGACGCAAAATTTTTGCCGCCCGCGGAACAATATTTTTTTACGTTTACCGCCCTCTCTTGCGCGAAACTAAAATTTCTCCCGTCCGAAAAAATATTTTACCTTTTTTTTTAGAGACGCTAAATTTTTGCCGCCGCCTGCCATCCGTGGAACCAAAATTTTTTGTGTGCCGTTCGCGGAACATTTCCTTTTTGTGGAGCCTACATTTTCTCGCTACGGGGTCGCGCTCGGCCTCGGCCCCCCCCCCCCTTATATACGCCCCTGGTGAAAACACACGAATACCAAAGGAAAAAGTAATGGGAGGCTTTTACACCAAAATAAAAATTTTAAGACAGATAGTATTTTGAAGAATAATAGTTGAAATGGAAATGGCGGTGATGATTATTTAATAAAGAAATCTATGAACAGGGCAGCAAGCAGATATAAAAAAAACTTTTATATTATTTCGTCGACGTTTCGGGAGCGCGTCGCTCACATCTTCAGGACCTACGGCCATCGATAATTTATTAATTAGTTCATATAGAGTTACAATTATATTATATAACAATGCAGTTAAAAGTGCTCACGGAATAATTGTTGAACAAAAAAGTTGGTTAATTTTATAATGTACACACAACAGATACTACGAATATGTATATAGAGCATAATACTTTAACTATTTCATTTCATTTGCTTTTTTAGTCGAGACCGGACACAATTCTTTATTTTATTATGAGTAAACAAAAAGCGTGTATTTAATGCAGATGAGGCTGAAGTCATTCACTCTTTGTCCATGGTATGATAATAATAAAATTTGAGGCATTATCATGATTAAGCTACGTACAATCAGGGCCGGAACTAGGAGATTTTTTAAGGGGGGGCAAAATTTAATTTGCCGCCCCCTCCTTAAAATTTTCTATACAAAATTCATATCATTTTACCTTTTTTTTAGTAAATCTTTCTTTAATTGCCGCCCCCTGATATCTGCCGCCCGGGGCACACGCACCCACTGCCCCCCTCTAGATCTGGCCCTGCGTACAATTGTGTATGCCAAATATAACTTGACGAATATATATATTTTCAGACATTAACCTGGCCCTGAAGATGGTCCCAAATGTGACCGAAACATCGGTCCTTGTTTATTATTAGAAATAAGAAATACAATAGGATATTTTTTTGAAAAAAATGAATTTTTTACTCTTTTAATTATTTTAAATTTAAAAGATTTTAACTAGTTGTTTCTTTTAATCCAAATCAGCCAAAAAGTACTAGTACTTTACTGATGAAAATAAATTTTTGTAAATCGATTATTAATCATTTTCAGAATGTTTTGAGACTAAAATTTGATTGTTTTCGCTTGAATATTCAATCTATATCAAGGCCTAAATGTGTTTATTTATTTAAAAAACAATAAATTAGAATAATTAGAAAGTGAAAGGGGCAGTTAAAATTCGAAGAGGTAAAAGGCATTAAATAAACCCCCATTTTATGGGGTCGTAGTTAAGGTGCGCGTCTCGGGGTGCTAATTTTGGGACTTTCCAGCGGCCACAATTTTGAAGCTATCGACCTCAAATTTCTTTTAAATTAAAGCTATTTAAAATATCTACAACTTATGGAAGCTCTTTTTTTGATTTTCAAAAAAAAAAAAAATTTTTTTTAGATTAATCGCATTAAATAAAAGATATTAAAAAAAAGGAGCTCTATAAGTTGTAGATAATTAAATTAGTCATCATTGTGTTAAAGAATAATTAATTTTTTGCCTTTAATTAATTAGCTGGAAAGTCTAGAATGAAATGGATCAAGTTGCGTGTATTCTAATGGGGGAACACTAACGCCATCTGGTGCCGCCTCGAGTCAATCGTGTTTTAACGGTTTTCCGAGACGCGCACCTTAAATAAAAAAATTCTATAGCTTTATAATTGATTGAAAAGACCAGTTTTGCATTTTTCCACAAATCCAACGGAAAATAAGAGAGATATAGCGACTTTTTGAAAAGCGAATGTGCGCGTGAAGAAAAGCCTAGACGAGAGTGAAGCGAGGCTCCCTGACTGCACTCTGGGCGCCGATCGAATTAGAAAAAGCAAATTGATGCTCTCCCATCATTTGAAATAATTGCCAATTTGATTGATTTCATCTTTTTATGCTTTTATAAAATTTTATTCGAAACTTTTTTTAACTATATGAATAAAAGACTGCTTATTTATCTATAAAGGGAATTCAATCCTTTGAAAAAAAATAAAATTTCAAAATATTTTCTCTTCAATCAAAGAGATGCTATTTCTCATAAATATATTAAATAATAAAATCCATTCCTTTGTGTAGATCAGTGCTTGTTAAACCTTTTGGGTCGCGGCCCCCTTGGGCCCCCACGGCCCCCAATTATATTTTCTAAATTTTATAATTATAATCCAAGTATTTAAACTTATTACTTTCTCTTACCTCTCTCTCTCTATATATACTTATTTAGAGAGCTATTAGGCCTATAACGAAACCATTAGAGTCTAGAGAGTTGTAAATTTAATATACAGGTAGAGACAAATTTAGATAACATACATAGAACATTATCTTAAGAGAATCTAGCCTCGACTCGCATGATCCTTATTAAATGGCAATGAATATTTTACAAAATTGCTCCATTTGACTTTTTGAAAAGTTTTATTGACACACTTCACCCCTGAAGATGGTCACAAATCTGACCGAAACGTTGGCTTGAAGTGCTTAATAAACGAAATAAAAATAATAGTTGAATTCGCTCTTTATTTATTTTTTTATACAAAAGTCTTTTAATTTATACTAACTGTTTGTCTGTCTATGGATCAAGGGGGTCGCCAGAATCTTTCGACCTCCAAAGGGGTCGCTTATTCAAAAATATTGAAAAACACTGGTGTAAATAATCCATAGGCGTAGCCACAGGGGGGGGAGGGGGAAGAGAAACAGATAGACAGACACTCCGTTATTATAAGCCCCCAGCCCTCGGGGCTTGATGTAGAGGTTAGCGTGCTAACCTCGTATATCAAACGTCGCGGGTTCGGTCCCCAGGCAGTCCGATGATTTTATTTAAGCCATCTGGATACCAGATGGCTTAAATAAGAATGCCTGGACCCCATATATGTATATTAAATCCAATAACGGTTATCGTAAATGTCTTAAATGGCCTGAGTTGCCGAAAAGACAGTGTGAATGTGTGTGTGAGTGTGAATGAGAAAAAAGTGTGAATGTTTTTTTAAAAAAAAAAAAAAAAAAATTATAAGCCCCTATATAAAATTCTTTATGATAAGAGGGATGTATGTTTTTATTGCCTGAAACGATTTGAATGAAAAATTGCGGCATTTAATTAAGAAAGACTCCTTATACTGTTCTATTAGTCGGGGAGGTGGGGGGGGGGGGGAGAAATCATCCTGGCCCCCCCATCAAAAAATTTCTCGCTACGCCTATGAAATAATCTATAGGAAATTCTGAATTCATTAAAAAAATCCGATGCAATTTAGATAAGGGGTTCCGGAGTTATGAATAAATGAATTTTCTAAGTTTTTTTCTTTTCAACGTTAAGTGATTAGCGATTCTTAAATTGACCAAAGTAGGGGAGGTGAGTGCAAGGATCCCTCCCTCCCTCCCTCCCTCTCCCCCCATTCATTTGTTGACTGATGCTTGGCGCCAAGATCACCTCCCCCTCCCCCCTTTTCTTAGAATTAATTATTTATTCTTTATTTAAAATTTTCTTTTAATATGTTTCACAAAATATGAATTAATCGATAATTATAGTACTAAATAAGAAAAGGCTATAAAAGTAAAAAAAAATTTATTTAAAGCAAATAAAACAGAAGAAAGAGAAGCTCAAGAGAAATTAATTATTTTTTTTTAACGGCCGCTTCTTCAGAAAAGTTAGTGGTTAAATAAATACAAAAAGTTCTAGAGTATATCCTAAAAGAATTTCAAAAACATTTGGCTCGGACCAAAACCCGGATTTTCATTTCATCTTTTTAGCCAATCCTCTTTGAAAATATAAAATTCCATTTCGAAAAAATCTGGTGTGACTGATCGTACACATACGATAATCGAAAGTTATGTTCTGGACTTGTCACACCAGATATGTTAATATATATAAAGAGAGAGTATTGGTTTCATGTCAAAAATTCGATGTCGAGATTTTGATGGATATATACGTTTTGAGGTCCTCTGAATATAAAAAAGTGGTTTTCGCGACATGGTCTGTCTGGGTTCAATTTAAAGCATGAAGGAATTGAGCTAAGAGGTTGAAATTTTGTATTTAAGTTAGACACCCCCCTAGGCCCTGTAAATAAGCTTTGAATCCAAATCAACCAAAAAATACTAGTACTTTACTGATGAAAATAAATTTGGAAAATCGATTTTTAATCATTTTCAAAACGTTTTGAGACTAAAATTTCATTGTTTTTCCTTGAATATTTTATATACTAAGTTATTCAATCAATATCAAGGCCTAAATGTGTTTATTTAATTAAAAAACAATAAATTATAAAATGAAAGAGGCAGTTAAAATTTGAAGATGTAAAAGGCAATCAATAAACCCCCATTTTATGTGGTCGTAGTTAAATAAAAAAATGTCTATAGCTTTATAATTGATTGAAAAGACCAGTTTTGCATTTTGCCACAAATCCAACGAAAAATAAGAGAGATAGAGAGATTTTTTGAAAAGCGAATGTGCGCGTGAAGAAAAGCCTAGACGAGAGTGAAGCGAGTCTCCCTGGCTGCACTCTGGGCGCCGATCGAATTAGAAAAAGCAAATTGATGCTCTCCCATCATTTGAAATAATTGCCAAATTGATTGATTTCATCTTTTTATGCTTTTATAAAAATTTATTCTAAACTTTATTTAACTATAAGATAAAAAGACTGCATATTTATCTATAAAGAAATCAATCCTTTGAGAAAAAAATAAAATTTCAAAATATTTTGTCTTCAATCAAAGAGTCGCGGCCCCGTTGGCACCCAAATAAATATCCCACGGCCCCCCTATTTTTTTTTTTTATTATAACGAAACCAATAGAGTCTAGAGGGTTGTAAAATTCCCTCCGAGGGGGCCCGGTCCCTTTAAGCTCAAATCTTAAAATTTCAATTAAAAAAAAATCATTTTTGGAAATTTTTTCCTGGGCCCATTTACCGCCAAACGGTTTGTTTTGGAATACATTGCATTACATAAAGTCATACTAAAATTGACCTTAGAATAAATACAAATATGCAATAATATACAGGGCGTTCCATTTAAAATAAAAACATAACTTTGATATGAATCATCCTGTATAAATGCAATTGGAACAAAAATATTTTTAATTTTTAGCCTTAAAGGCTCCTCATTATGCACCGTCAACAACGTAAAAACATCAGTTAATAAGCCCACAATCATCCGTCCAGGCACTATTAGTCCACCCTGTATTTAGTTCAAGAGAAAAAAAAATAATTGATTTTTGAATTTTAATCAAAACCATTAAAGCGAATTTTGAGAAAATCGAAAGAAAACTGAAAAGGTACATCAGTAAAGGCCTAGTACTTTTTAGCTGATTTTTTTCTTAAGAAATACGGCCCTGCTGATAGTACATATGTTGAATAATTCCACTATGCAAAGATCTCATATTTTATTTTTTAAATTTATATTCTACGAATAATTATTTTAATATTTTATTATTTTGTGGAATATAAAAATCTGTAATTGCTTCTCAGAAACAATGGATGACGTCATTCCCCAAACCCGTCAAGATTGTTTGAAAAACCGGTTAGTGAGAAAATTAAAGAGAGCTCATCAGAGTAGTCAAGATAATCATTGATATTCAAATTGCCATATTAAATATTTTTTATTATATTCTTTCAAATTATGGATTATATATTTTTGGATTTTAAACTTTATTTAATTTTATTATTATTTTTTTTTTTTTAATACACACATACTTATATCTTTTAATTAGAATAAAAAATAATTATTAACGAATAGTATTGGCCGGATCGGCGGGCTTTGCGAATGGTTTATTATAAAAATACAATGATATTATAAATTGAATTAACAGTTCATCATAGAATGAAATAGTTCTTCCGAATCAACACAAGATGGCGCCAGCGTACGGTTGGTTATTAAATTTACTTTGCTGCATGGTCTCTTGTGCGTTTTGGAGTTCTCAGAACGGGGCTAAATATTCAAGTTTACACAAAAGAAGACTTAATGGACTTGAATCTTTCATAATAAATGTACCATATTATAGGAGTATGTTTAATTAAAATAAGAATATTTGCACAAATAGAATAAAAGGCGGTTCCTAAAAGCTTTTGCTGTTTTCTTTCTCCGAAATCGAGCGGTGTAAATAGCGTTTGACTCAGGGCCGCAAAAAACAGGGGGGGGGAGGGCAGGGGAGGCTATATCCCCGGGACCCGGCCCTTTGTGCTCTAACCTTAAAATTTAAATAACAAAATAATTTTCATGGTTAAAATAATTTTCTTGAAATTTTTTTCCTTCAAGCTCAAGATCTAAAAATAATAAATAAATCATTTTCTTAATCTACTGTGTCCGAACAAATTATCAAGTTTTGGTGTTCTAGCTGTGGAAATAGAATTAACGATTTGGTATCTTTAATTGACAATTTTGCATCCCTCAAGGCGACGAGAGTGATTTTATAAAAACTCGCACCTTAGGTACCCCATAATACTTATTTTTTTAAATTTAAAGTGCTTATAAATCAAGCTAGGTTTGATAATATATTACAAGTCTCAGGAAAGCTAAAAATCGCAGATTTCAGTGCCTAATTTTCAAAAAATTTTTCTTACCCCCCAGACCACTCGGAAGTCGTCTATCCGTCTAGCCCCAATAAATTATGCTAACACTATGTTTAGCGGATTTCGACAAATTTTTAAATAACTTTTTTTTATGTAAATAAACATTATAAGGTGTTTCAAAAATTGTGTCAAAAACTATGTAAAAAATTATTGGCATGAAGGTGACCTTCACGTCACAATAGCCTTTTACAAACTAGAAAAAAATTTTTAGGGTGGGGGAGGGCGTATTATTAAGTAGCCCCGGGTCTGTCTGGGGCCCTGGCTTTAAATAAAGAGGTAGATCTTTTTTCTACAATATGGCGGTCTTAACTCATTTTCGATCATAATGGCGCTTGGTTCCTTTATTCATAACACCGTCCATTTATAAGTATGGGAAAATATTTATATTTTGTTACCATGGCAACCATTTCTCCTATCTTTTCTATGAAGTACAAGATTAAAGTAGGTACCATCCAAATGGCTTAAATAAGAATGCCTGGACCCCATATATGTATATTTATCAATAACGGATATCGTAAAGTCTTATATGGCCTGAGTTGCCGAAAAGACTGTGTGAATGTGTGTGTGAATGAGAAAAAGTGTGAGTGTTTTTTCAAAAAAAAAAAGATTAAAGTAGCCCTCGGGGCTTGGTGTAGAGGTTAGCGCGCTAGCCTCGTATAACAAACGTCGCGGGTTCGGACCCCAGGCAGACCGATGATTTTATTTAAGCCATTTGGATACCAAATGGCTTAAATAAGAATACCTGGACCCTAAATAATATATATTTATAACGGTTATCGTTAAAGTCTTAAATGGCCTGAGTTGCCGAAAAGACTGTGTGAATGTGATTGTGAATGAGAAAAAAGTGTGAATGTTAAAAAAAAAAAAAGATTAAAGTGTTCTTTTGAGATCAAAATGAGAATATACATATTAAAGAGAATTTAAAAAATAATTGATTTTTGAATTTTAATCAAAATAGTTAGAGTGAATTTTGAGAAAATCGAAAAAAAAGACTGAAAAAGTACATTAGTACATTAGTAAAGTTCTAGTACTCTTTGACCGATTTTGTTTAAAAGCTTCGTGTCACGTGCCAGGGGGGGTAATTACCCCTCCCCCCCCCGAGATTTAAAAAAAAAATACTTTTTTTCGAAAATAAAATTTATTTTTAATGTAAAATTTTAAAAATTAATTCTTAAAAATTTGATTTGTATTTATATTCTAGCAAACAAGTACAGAATGCGTCTTTAATTTACAGAAATTAAGAAAAAATTGTGTGTTGTGCGACCAGTCACACCAGATTCCCCCCCCCTCCCCGCCCGAGAAACACCTCTGGATCCACCCTTGTACAGAACACAACTTTCAATTACCGAGAGTGTGGTGTGCGACAGTCACACCAGATTTTTTTTGTTTTTAAAATTTCATACATTTAAAAAAAATTAAATAATTTTTTTAAGGGCAATTACATTGATTTAGAGAGAGCGCGTTCTCTCTAATAGGTAGCCAATTTCTACTTTAGCTCTGAAATGTTTGTTATAACCAGTTGAGTTGAAGTTGCTTTGAAGTTGTTCTTTCTACTGACAGCGCTTTGCTGTTTCAATTCGTGTGACGTGTGTCGGCTTTTCTCACCCACTCACTCACTATTTGATTGAAATCAATATCGATATACTGGGTATATCCCATCCTCCCCTCCCCTTCACTCCTTTTACGCAGAAAGAGAGACAGGCTGTCTACTAAATTTCCCTCCTCATTCATTTCTATTCCAACTCCACTTAGAATAACTTCATCACTTCCAATTCAGTTCCGAATATTTTAAGTATATGCCTGCCTACAAAATCATCTCTCGCTCTCTCTGCTCAATAAAATTATAATTATATTACATATATTTGCTTGATTGATTTGACATTTAGGGCCGGTTGCTTCAGTTCTATCCCTCGGATTAGCTATACTTTTGAGTTCATTTCATATCTAGTTAAGCTAATCATTTGATTAAATTAGAGCAGGGATGAGCAGCCCCGCGGGCCGCTTGAGGCCCGTTAAACATGTTTATGCGGCCCTCCAAGCATTTCTAAAATTGAAAATAAATATTTTTTTATTTTAATTTTATCATTACCAGTAGGCCTATAAAGAAAGGAGAGGAGGGGAGGGGGAGGAATCATTATCAGGGACAAAAGGGGGTTTATGCGAGGGATGGAGGGGGAAAATTTTATATTTTTTTATTCTAATTTTTATTATTATAAATAAAGTTTTGTAAATTATTAATAAGTGTTACATTATGTGCCAGAAAGTTTTAAAATTTATGGCATTGGCCCGTTGATTAAAAAGGTTGCTCACCCCTGAATTAGAGCATAGTAAGTTAGCTAAGCCCCAAAGTTCGGCATAAGGGGTGAAATTATAAACAGAAGCTTTGTTTATTTATATACTAGCGTGCCTCTGGATCCTCATCTTTTCTTAATTATGAAAAAGGAATTTTTTTTTCTCATTCACACTCACACTCACACACACAAACACAGTATTTTCTGCAACTCAGGCCATTTAAGACTTTAAACCATACTCGTTATTTGTAAATATATCTATTGGGGGTCCAGGCATTCTTATTTAAGCCATCTGGTATCCAAATGGCTTAAATAAAATCATCGGACTGCCTGGTTCCTAGCCAGTGACGTTTAGTATAGAAGGTAAGCACGCTACAAACTAGACCAAGCCCGTAGATAAGGAAATAATTATTACTACTTTTTCCAATCCAGTGCCTGCTTGAGGATTTGTTGACGTTCATAGAATACATAAATGCAAAGAATACTTCTCTAAACATTTCCTATGGGAGAAATCGTATCTTTAGAAATTAATAACTCAAAAAGTTAAAGGAATTTCGGGATCAGAGTATTTTTCCTGGACGCCCTTTATAAGATTGTAAAATTTCGTTTCAAAATTCCAACTGAAAGTTGGTCAAACTGAACGTGACAGACGGACACTCCGCTATTATATTTACTAAATATTTTTTTTTGAAAATCGTTTAAAAAAATGGGAAATGACTTCCCCGAGACTTTCTCGTATATTCTTTTATTATTATTTATTATTATAATGATTTTGGCACCAGCACTGCAGGCTTTTTTGTGCCTTAGGCCTCGGGTACGATACGAGCGGTGAGCGGCAAAGCGGTGAGCGGCAAAGCGGCAGGGCGGCAGGGGGTGTATGATATAAGCGGCAAATTGAATCAGCGAGCGCAATATTCAAATATAAGTGAAAATTCGAGTCGGCTAAAAGCCCTTTTATCTATTCCTATATCTTATTTCAATTAAGCATACAATTATTTAAATTTTAAAATCACAAGTATTATATTAATTTTTTTTTTATAATTAATTTTAAGTGAAAATTTATCAAATTTTTTTTTTTATTAGATTTTCTGTCAAATTTATAAAGTCTCAAATTATTAAAATAAAATTCAATTCTATTTCAAAATATTTGACACTTTATTATCATTTATCATGCAATGAATGAATTTAACAAACAAAAAGAAATTAAATATCATGTTTAGAGGGGCCCAGGAAATTCTTTGTATGTGGTAGGTCCTTTCTTATCGAGTTGTAGTAATAAAAATTAAATTTCAATTTCCAGAGCATTTTAATTTAACTGACAATTCGGCATTTGTTGCAGGTTCTTACTAAAACAATATTTTCAAGAACAAATTATTTCATTTAAGAATTCTTGCTATTGTTAACACATAAATAATTTGATCTTTAATTTATTGAAGGAAATTGGATGTCACAGCGACTCTTGATGAAGGTGTGTTAATATATATATAAACACAAAATTATTTTTTAATTTATATATTTATTAGCACTTAACACACAATATATATATTAAAAAAATATTTTGTATTTAGTTATATATATATCAACACTCACTTTCATCAAGAGTCGCTGTGACATCCTGTTTTCTTCAATTAATTTAAGAACAAATTATTTTTGTGTTAATTCATATACATTGCCTTCTCATTATAAATGGGTTGATTTTGTCGAATTCCATCTTCACATCGTTATCATAAGATTATTTAGTAATATTAATGTCATCAAGCACCACACAAGGATAAATCATAAATAACTTTGCAATTTGTGCTATATTTTGACTTCTTTCCTTAAAAAAATATAATAATTTTTTTTTATGCTTTAAATAATTTGTTTTATTAATTAAATATACATACTGCCTTTCTTATTGGTTCAATTCTTGGATTAATAATATATTTACCAACATATTATTCCATATTTCCTTTATGAATTTGTCTGATAGATCAAATGTGTGTGAAATTATCGAACTGTCAAAGTAAAAGTAACCTCACTTTTTGGTTAAAGGCGGCCATTTTCATGAGCGGCGCCTGGGCGGTGAGCGAAATTTAATGTCGGGGACGAGCGGCGAGCGGCGAGCGGTGAGCGTCAAAAGTTGCCGCTCTGCCGCTCAGGCTTATCCTAGCCAGCAGCCACCCAAATACATTGAAACCAATACGTACAAAAAAGTTGAGCGAATTCGCTCTGCCGCTCTGACGCTGCCGTTCTGCCGCTCATCGCTCGTATCGTACCCGAGGCCTTACACATATTTAATTTAATAATGTTAGAAACATAGTAATTTAAAAAAAAAAAATCTTCCTTTCTTTTTTTTTCCTTTCTTTTTTTCATTCTTCTTTCTTCCTTTCTTCATTTCTTTTTTCCTTTGAAATTACGTTTGAGTGTGTGTGTGTAAGAACACGATTGCTTAAAAACCAAAGCAGCTAGATGGATGAAATTTGGTATATGCTCCTTACACTAAAATTGTAGATTTCTATCAACTTTTGGAGTAAATACGTCACTTGGAAGTAGTACTTTACTTAAAAAGTTTTTTCAGAAATTTCAAAATTTTCAATTTTTTTTTATCATTTTGTGATAAATTACACTATTTTAAAAAGTTTTTATTCTTTGACATTTTTTTAAAAACTGAATAGATTTTTAGTTATCGAAGGTAATTATTAAAATTTTTTTGATTTTTTGATATTTTTTTTTTTTAAATTTGTTGAGTATAAAAAAAAATAACTTTTATATTTAATAGCTATTGAGAAAAGGCAGAAAAAATTTGAGAAAATTCGGGTTAAGCAAGGCTAAGAACTGCTGGACCATGGATAGGTGACCCGCTGGGTGTTGTGTCTCTCACCAGCTGGAAGCCATTTTATTTAATTTCCCAAAAGTCAAATGATCCTAGAGGCCGAAATATAAATTGAAAATACAATTAACTTTAACACCCCTCTCAGGAAGAAAAATAAATAAATCCCACCTCAATAATCAATCAAAAGTTAGAATATATTTATTTCCTTTATTAAAATAATTTTTTCATATTCATTTTTAACTTGGTTTTAAATTATTTAATTAGTTTTATTCTTCTAATTTGATTAATATAAAAAAAACAAAAAAACAAATAATTTTATTTTTATTTCTGTCTTTACAGCTTCTTAGAAAAGATGACGTCACGCGTATTGTTTGGAATCCGGTTCGTGTGCACCAAGAGCGGAGACTCAGCATCTTTAAGCGACTCTCTCCATCTCACTCGCACTCATTGCCTTTGCTCTCTTTCTACTCAAATGCCATTCCAGACCACAATATTTGAATTTTTGCTTTTTCGAGGAGGGGGGCGCCTTTTAGGCCCCCTCCCCTCCCCCTCTAGGTTGTCCCCTCCGTGATATTTATACTAATTTTATGAAATTTGTTTGATTAAATTAAAGAGATTTATTTCATTTTAACAAAAGGGTTTATAGAATGGACACCAGGTAGCAGCACTTGCCGGCGGTGCCTTCTAATTGTAATTATGCACAGCATTTGCTTGTAAGGCTGTCTGTCTTTATTCAATTCGAGTCCTTAAAGAAAAAAAAATGTATTTATTTATTTTGAAATTCCTATCGGGATCCCCGTTTATTTACCCGAGGTGTTTAGGGCAAGGTTGTGCTTTCGGCTTGGTCCGGCCATTAGTTTTTAATAAATTATTGACAGAGAAGTGCTAAAGAAATATAAAACTTTACGTGCCAGTGCAATATATTTCTAATAATATCGTTTTATAAATAATTCATTTTTTCTCTCCCTCTTCTTTTATTTATTTTTTTACTTTCTCTTACCTATGTATATATGTAATATATATATAGAGAGAAAGTATTGGATTCATGTCAAAAATTCGATGTCGAGATTTTGATGGATCTTCACGTTTTGAGGTCCCCTGAATCCAAAAAAGTGGTTTTCGCGACATGGTCTGTCTGTGTGTGGGTGGGTGGGTGTGTGGGTGTGTGGGTGTGTGGGTGTGTGTGTGTGTGTGTGTTCAATTTTAAGCATGAAGGAATTGAGCTATGAGGTTGAAATTTTATATTTAAGTTAAACACCCCCCGGGACCGGAAAAATAAGCTTTTAATCAAAATCGGCCAAAGAGTACTAGTACTTTACTGATGTACTTTTTCAGTTTTTTTCGATTTTCTCAAAATTTGCTCCAACGATTTTTTTAAAATTCAAAAATCAATTATTTTTTAGATGCTCTTTAAAATGTATATTCTCATTTTGCGATTGAAATCTTCTGAAGACCACTTTACTCTTGTATTTCATAGGGAAGGATAGGAGAAATGGTTGCCATGGTAACAAAATATAAATATTTTTCCATACTTATAAATTTTACATCTTGAATTCAATTGTACCCTACTGTTGGAAACTAAATACATGTCGACACGAAAAATCTGGTGTGACAAGCACAGTGCACAACTTTCGATTACCGAAGGTAAGAGAAAGTTGTGTGCTGTGCGCCAGTCACACCAGATTTTTTTTTTATACAAACTCACCTAAATGTGATATGATTTTTGGAATGCACAAAAACATGATAATTAAACAATATCGAGTGGGTGGCAACACAACAGTGCTGCACATAAATGCAAATCCTTTACTATCTAATAATTCCAATGCAAGAGTAATGAACATGGAAATGGATAGAGAGAGGGAGAGAGAGAGAGAGGGTTCACTGATAAACCTATTAGATTAAATTGCCAAATGAACATTTCACATTTCAGCGTTAAAATTAATTGACTATTAAATTTCTTCAATACGAAAAGTCAAAATCTCTATTGTTTATGCAAGATTAATTGATATCAAATGAATAATAGGTAGGAGTTGAATAAAAAAAAATAAAGGATCGGACTAAGCCGAGCGCACAACTTTGCCCACCCAATATTCAAGAAAAAAATATTTGTCCCCCCCTAGAGCCCCCCCTGAAGGTCCGATGTTATACATATTATATATCATTTTACTCGGGAGGAAGTCTAGTTTCTGAATATATAAAAAAAATTATAGGTTATGTAAGAAAAAAATTTTTGTCCCCCCCCCCCTAGAGCCCCCCTAATGGTCCGATGTTTACCAAAAGCTTTTCAGTTCTTGGCCTCTACCCCTAGTTTATGGGTGCGAAATTTCAAAACAATTGAATGAATAGTTTTTGAGATTTCGTTGACGAAAAAAATTACCACAGTCATACACAGACATCATTCCAAAAACTTCTTAAATGGATTCAGGGGACCTCAAAACGCATTTTGGCAGCTTCAGAAAAAATTTACGATTACATTAACTTTGCCTGTCCAACCTACGATTGATGTGCAAAGTAAATAATAAACATCATTGCAATAAAAAATTGGGAGATTTAGAATTCTTAAGGTTGTTCGGACAGTACCCCGTAAATTAGAATAGAATTTATTTTCAACTAGCTTAAAATTAAAAAATTCGAATGCATAAATTCCTTATTATAATTTAGTCGTGGCCTATATAATTGTATTAAGTTAATAATTTAATTCCCAAAAAATAATAAATAAATAACTAGGCTAATTATTATACTGGCTGTGAGTATTTATGAGGTGTTGCGTGGAATGGAGTCAGCCAAGGAAAATAAAAAACAAATTTATTCTGTCACACCAGATTACAAAAAAAAAAAAAAAAAACTCCTAAATCCAAAAAAAATATCTGTGAACAAAATATCTAAAGAACGAAAGGAGCTGAAATTTTATACCCCCTGGTACATAAAATGGAGCATTAGCAAAAAAAGCTGGAGTGGCAAGTAGGGATGAAACGATACGAGTAAATACAAGTATTTACTCGATACTTTTCTTTCGATACCAAGTACTTTTGGAATCGGTACTTTGGACACGAGTAGAAAGTAAGTATCGGTCAAAAATACTCGTATCGATACTCGGTCCACGTACACGATGATTAATTAGGTCGGAAAAACATTTACGTACATTTGTTCTTATTTACAATAGAAATGAGTGGAATGGTTTGTAGCACTATATTTTAATTTTTATTATTGGAGTGTTCAACAGGGAAACAGCTTGAAAAATTATTCTTTTTGGGTAGTACCTCTAAAACTGATTTTTTTTAGTTATCTTAGTCGTAATTTTTTTTTTTTTTTTTTTTTTTCAAGAACTTGAATTCACAGGGACTTTGCAGCCAGGAGATTAAATAAAAAAATCTTTTATTTAATTTCTATTTGCCGACGTTTCGGTCGCCAATTGCGACCTTCATCAGGGCGAATATTGTCAATTATACACGATCTTAGGTATTTTAATAAATTATATACAATTTCTTTTTACTTTGATATATACAATAATATTATCATATACTTGTTACTCGGACGTCTCCGATGATGAAGGTAGTGATTGGCGACCGAAACGTCGGCAAATAGAAATTAAATAAAAGATTTTTTTATTTAATCTCCTGGCTGCAAAGTTCCTGCGAATCTTGATAATAACAGAACTTACTGCTTGCTTATCTATAATTGTACGAAAAATTTGACCGATATGAGTAAGTATCGATACTTTTCAATCGATACCGAGTAGGTACTCGAAATTTTGCGACCGATGCCCGTATCGAGTAAAAGTATCGATACCTCAGTGGTATCGTTTCATCCCTAGTGGCAAGCACAGAACCCAACTTTGAATTACCGAAATTAAGAAAAAATAGTGTACTATCCGTCTAGTCACACAAGATTTTTTAAATATAAAACTACTAGACATTTCAGAAAAAAAAGTATTAAAAATGTGTCGATTAAGAAATGTATAATTAATTCTGGCACGTGTCATACTTAAGATTTCCCACCCCTTGGTCCAGAGCAGTGCTTTCCAAACTTTATGTTACCATGCCTCCCTAAAAAATATATAATCATTTGAGCGCCTCCCCTCCCCTCACCCCTGATTTTATAAAATAGTACAAACATAAAAATTTTTATTGGTAAAAAATTTATTAATACAAACTATTATTTGGATCCTGTTACGCATTAGTGTATCAAGTGCCATCTATCGAGTTTTGAGAAAATTAACATTAGAGTTTTTTATTTTCATTAGATTATATATAATTTTTTTTTGTCAATTGCGCAAGTAACATTAAATAAAGATTTTTTTATGGACATATTTCATAAAAAATACTATTAATTATAGTATTTGAAACAATATTCCGTGCTTAACTCAATTTTTAATTATTTTTTTTTTTTGGCGCTTGACGCACTAATGCATAACAGGGTCCATAACGAATATTATTTATTATTGATTTATTTATAAAACTTTAGCCATCATTTAGAAAATTGCTCGCTGTGGCTATGAATCTCAATCAATTCGTACTCTCTAAATAAATCTCTATATATATAAAGATAATAAAAACGCATTTATTTTTTTTTTTACTTTCATTTCTTGGTAAAATCTTTTTTTTTCAATTAAAAACAAAAAATGTATTCATGAAAATGTCTTTAAATTAATAGAGAGCAAAAAGTAATAAAACTATTCTATTTTTATCTCTTATTGTTGGCTAGTCCCCCCCCACCACCAGTGACGTCAGAGAGCGGCGACGGCGGCCGCCGCCGCCGCCGCCTGCAGTCTGCTTCTCCAACGGCTCACAGACAGCAGCAGCAACAACAGCTCTCTCTCTCGCGCTCTTTCTCTCATCTCTTGGTCAGGAAATCACCTTCACCACCACCAGGTAAATATTTTATTCACATATTTATTTCTTTTAACAAGGGATAAATGATTTAATATTACTGATAAAAGAAAGATTTTTCAGTTTCAATCGAGAATTTCCCATTTTAATTTTAAATCATTCACCGATCATTTTGCCGAACCCACGACTTTTGGTATACGAGGTTCAGGGCCGGATCTAGGGGGAGGGGGGGGGCAGAGGGTGCACGTGCCCCGGGCGGCAGATATTAGGGGGGCGGCAATTAAAGAAAGATAGAAATTTTTGGTTACTCAGGTGGCAAAAATTTAGCGTCCAAAAAAAAAAAATGTAAAACATTTTTTCGGACGGGAAAAAATTCTGGTTCCGCGGGCGGCACACGAAAAAAATTTTTGGTTCCGCGAGCGGGAAAAATTTTGTGTATCTAAAAAAAAAGGTAAAATATTTTTGCAAAAATTTTTGAGATCAAGGAAAATTTTAAGGAGGGGGGCGGCAAAGAATCGTTTATTTGCATTTTTACAAAATCTATAAAAATTTGTGTACAATGTAAGCTTAAAGAGAAAAAAAAAAGGAAGAAAAGAAAATTTTATGTACATATGTTCTATGGGACAATGTCCCAGAACATTTCTATTTCTATTTGTGTTAAATAAATAAATAAATAAAATTTTGCCCCCCCTATAAAATCTCCTAGTTCCGGCCCTGACGAGGTTAGCACGCTAACCCCTACACCAAGCCCCGAGGGCCAATTGTTTAATTGAAAAATAAAAGGCCGAGCAGCTATGTTTATTTCTTTATTAAAGAACCCACAGCGACGTTTCGGTCGACTATGCGACCATCTTAATGGCCAGAGTTCAGTCAATAGAAAAACCTCTCAAGTTATTTGACAGACATTTCATAAAATTCATTACGATCTATCAGATATAATGCATTCAACGCCAAAGTCAATATCATACATTAATTTATTCTATTATTATTATTATTAAAATGATTCCAAAATGGATGAGATACAGTATGAAAATAATTGGACCCTGTTACGCATTAGTGTGTCAAAGACCAAAAAATTCAAAATTGATTTAAGCACGGAATATTGTTTCAAATGCTATAATTAATAGTATTTTTTTATGTAATGTCCTAAAAAATTTTATATTTAATGTTACTTGCATAATTGATAAAAAAAATTATATATAATCCAATGAAAACAAAAAACTTTAATGTTAATTTTCTCAAATCCCGGTAGCTGGCGTTTGACACACTCATGCGTAACAGGGTCCAATTAAGAAAAGATTCCTCTTTTATTGAATGAATAAAGAAAGAGGAAAAAATTTATTTGATTTTTTTTTTTTTTAGCACCGTTCTGTTTTTCCTCATATTTCAAAGAGTATTAATAATAATAATATTCCCGCTATTTATTTATTCAACTCAATATCTCGTTCGTTTTAAAAATTTATGAAGCTAAGAAAGCAAATAAATCAAAGCAATAAATTTTTTGTTATTAGAAAAAAAAATATCGCCTAGGACTAAACTTCTCTTGGAGAGTGAAAGTATTGGATTCATGTCAAAAGTCGATGCCGAGATTTGGATGGATATACACGTTTTGAGGTTTCCTGAGTCCAAAAAAATGGTTTTCGCGACATGGTCTGTCTGTCTTGAGTCTGTGAACAAAATAATCGTATCTCAAGAACGAAAAAAGCTAGGAGGTTGAAATTTTATATTTAAGTTAGGCACCCCCATGGGACGTGACACGAAGCTTTTGAACAAAATCGACCAAAAAGTACTAGCACTTTACTGATGAGCTTTTTCAGTTTTGTTTTTCGATTTTCTCAAAATTCGCTCCAACGATTTTGATTAAAATTCAGAAATCAATTATTTTTTAGATTCTCTTTAAATTGTATATTCTTATTTTGCCAATGAAATCTTCTAAAGACCACTTTACTCTTGTACTCCATAGAAAAGATAGGAGAAATGGTTGCCATGGCAATAAAATATAAATATTTCCCATACTAATAAATTTTACATCTTGAATTTTAATATATCGGCGGAAACTAAATATATCTCGACACAAAAAAACTGGTGTGACAAGCACAGAACACAACTTTCGATTACCGAAGGTAATGTGTGCCACAGTCACATAATATTGATCGATTGACTCTGGTTGATTTGATAGAATGAGCATTTCTGCTTTTCTTTATTAGCTCGTTCATTGATTAGGCAGTTGGGCAGAGATTAATAGATCACCATTTATGAATTCTCTTGGGTTTATGGATAAGAAAATAACAACGGGGACCTCAAAACGTGTATATCTATCAAAATCTCGACATCGAATTTTTGACATGAATCGAAAACTTTCTCTATACAGTATATTAACATATATAGAGGTAAGAGAAAGTAATATGAAAGAAAAAGAAAATAAAACATTAAAACATTTTTTTTTTTAACCCTTTTTTCTCACTCACATTCTCACCCACACACACATTCACACAGTCTTTTCGGCAACTTAGGCTATTTAAGACTTTTACGATAACCGTTATTTAATAATATATATTTATTTGGGGTCCAGGCATTCTTATTTAAGCCATTTGGTATCCAAATGGCTTAAATAAAATCATCGGACTGCCCGGGGTCCGAACCCGCGACGTTTGGTATACGAGGTTAGCACGCTAACCTCTACGCCAAACCCCGAGGGCACCTTAAAACATAAAAATTGAGGAATTAAGAATGCCACATATGTTCACTAACCGATCTCAGAAAGCGTTTTGATTGATGTGTTATGTGTAGGTTTTAAAACAATGATGAAAGTCAATCAATGCAAACGTTACAAACTATATTACCATCGGATAGAACAGGAATTACCCTTTTTTTGGGGGGGGGGGGGCCCACATTTTTCTCCCCCCCCCTCCTCTGGGGAGAAATTTTTTTTTTAAATAATATAATTAATAAAAAAAAAAAAAAAAAAAAAAATTTTTTTTTTAAAATAAAAATTATGAGAGTTAATAAACTAATTATTGTAAAAAAAAAGTCGATTAGGGAGAAAATCGATGTCTTTTCTGACTTGAAGAAGGCTGGGGGGGGGGGGGGCCCCCTCGATTCTTAAAAATTCGATTATTTTCAGTAAAAGATAAAGTCAGAGTCGACTTTTCCATCCCCAATTGAAAGTAGCCGTGCGTTCAGTCACGCCAGATGGCTTGTTCCAAGCAATGGCGGAGTTGAATTAGCCAAATTATTTAGACAAGGGTTTAATTATTTATATAAATGAATGAACTTTCAAATAGACAATAAAGTAAAGGTTTCCTGGAATTTTATTTAAGTGAGTAGAGATGGGTATTCTTCTTCTTCTTCTTCTGGTTCATGTAACGAAAGAAAGAAAGACAAACAAACACTTGTCGGCTTTATTGGCGCAGTCAGGCAAACAAAAGCCAAGGCAAGAGAGAGAGATTAGATTGCGTTACTCTTTTTATGGCCGAATGATTATAACAAAATACAAAGAGAGAAACTGATCTCTGCTTGTCACAAGAGGAGCTAAACGCTTTCTGTTTATTTGGTATTTATATCAAATATGAAATATCTTTTTTTCTTCTTAAGGGGTTTTAGGAGGTAGATGTTAAGCATGTTTTTCCCGAAAAGAGGGCGTAGTGTGTCATAAAAAGTACGCCCAAAAAATCAAGTAAATCAAAAATTTGCCAAGAGATGTCAGTATGGTAGCTAATAATATTTAATGCATTTGGTTGATTTTCATTGATCTTTTAACAATAAATACTTTATAAATGTTATTATATATTATGTATCTTTTATAAAATCACAAAAATATATAAATATAGGCCAGATATAGGCTAATACTATATCGTCTGTTAGACTAGCCTGCCATCTATTGCAAGAATGCTGAACTAATTTGACAGTTGATTTTTAAATAAATCATCTAAGCTTATTTTAAAAATTTCTTAACTAATATGTGATTAATAATAACAATAAATTCATTTTTAAATTTAAAAAAAATTAAACATTATTGGGACAGATGGTTTATATTGAGTGTCCGGGAGGGGTACCTAACTGAAATATAAAATTATATTCCGGTGGCTCATTCGTTACACACAGACAGACAGAAAGACCAATTTGCGGGATCCACTTTTTTGGATTCAGGGGACCTTAAAACTCAAAGATCCATCAAAATCTCGACATCGAATTTTTGACATGATCGCCAATACTTTCTCTCTATTTCATATGTAGTGTAAGAGAAAGTAAAAATAAATCTTAGTTTGAAAAAAAAATTAAACAATATCCGTTTGGCGTCCAAAACCGAGAGGGAAGCGGGTTGGGGGTGAGTACGCGAAGCTTAAGTCGGGCTGCACAGTTAGCTATAAGTTAATATAAGCTCATACTTTTCATAAGAATTTTAATTTTTTTTTTTAAGAACGGCAACAAATAAAAGAGATAGCAGGAATTAACGTCACAAGATAAGAAAGAAATGGGGTCAGAACGCAAGTGAGAAAAAAATGTCACGACACTTTCCTATTTTAGTTTATTTGAAATTCTCATGTGATTTTAAAATAAAAATAAATTTTTTTTTTTTTTTATAAAAATAAATCCATTTCTATTTGTTAGGTAGCCAATTGAGTAAGCTGAAATGATAGAAATTAACATTTGGTTTAAGAAATTGTATAAAAAAAATCTTTCCCGCTTGTCAATAAAGTTCAATTTAATCACAAAGCAATTGGACGATGTTATGCACGAATACAAAAAAAACAATCTGTCCCAATAATCTTTAATTTTTTTTTAATTTAAAAATGAATTTATTGTTATTATTAATCACATATTAATTAAGAAATTTTTAAAATAAGCTTAGATGATTTATTTAAAAACCAAATGTCAAATTAGTTCAACATTCTTGCAATAGATGGCAGGCTAGTCTAACAGTCGATATAGGATTAGCCTATATCTGGCCTATATTTATATGCTTTTATAAAAGATACATAATATATAATAACATTTATAAAGTATTTATTGTTAAAAAAAAAAAAAAGATCAATGAAAATCAACCAAATGCATTAAATATTATTAGCTACCATTCTGACATCTCTTGGCAAATTTTTGAATTACTTGATTTTTGGGTATACTTTTTAAGACACACTACGCCATCTTAGCGGGAAAAACATGCGTAACACCTTCGCTACCGTTCCCCCTTAGGTTTGTTTTTGGAAAATTTGATAGATTTACTAGTCCTAGTTTGATGATTAGAGAGTTAGGTTGGGCTAGTCTATTAGAAAGGAGGGAGTGGGCAAAATTGAGGGTAATGTTTAAAGCGTATCAAGGTATTAGGAGTTGGGAGGAGATAACAAGTAGATTTCGCGAACCAAATTATTATAGTAGGGTTGATCATAGGAGGAAAATTCAGAAGCCAAGATTCTTGAAAAATGTAGGATTGCATTCGTTGGTAGGATCTGGAATTGATTTGTGGAACGGTTTGTCTGTCACTACTTGGGATTATAGTCCTCTGCCCCCTATGATTAAATCTATAATAAATTTTGTCAAGTCCTAATGTGCTAGTTGTGTGAAATTTTTATTTAGTTCTTGATCGCAGAGAATAGTTGAGGTAGAGAGGTCAAACCATCCTTGTTAAGGTTTTGGCCAGGTTTTCCTTTACAGCTTAAGGCGAATGTCGGGATGGCTAATGCGACGTTTACTCCTGGTCTCGTGGCTTGCGCGAATTTTTTGATAATTGTATTTTATTTCTTTCATGTATGAACATGTTAATTGTTAATGGGCATACATTTATATTTTATTTTTTCTTTTTATTTTGTTGTTAATGTATTTAAATTTGTGTTTGTTTGGACCTAGCCACCGAGGACTGGTGCCTCTAAGCAAGTCGTTAATAAATTTATTTATTTTATTTGAACCCATAACTCTTTTATTGATTTATGTTTTTAATATAAAAAAAAAAAAGCCCTCGGGGCATGGCGTAGAGGTTAGCGTGCTAACCTCGTATACCAAACGTCGCGGGTTCGGACCCCAGGCAGTCCGATGATTTTATTTAAGCCAATTGGATACCAAATGGCTTAAATAAGAATGCCTGGACCCCATATATGTATATTTATCAATAACGGTTATCGTCTAAAAGTCTTAAATGGCCTGAGTTGCCGAAAAGACTGTGTGAATGTGTGTGTGAGTGTGAGTGTGAATGAGAAAAAAGTGTGAATGTTTAAAAAAAAAAAAAAAAAATATCAAAAAAAAAAATATGAATTTGCAAGTTCAATAAACTTTTGACAAGAAAAGATTTTTTTGTAATAACCAAAGGTTAAATAACTTGTTGTTTACTATTTCGTTGTTAGCGTTCTTGGTCAAATTTACTAGAAGACCATGAATTATGAATTATGACCTTAAATGGAAATTAAAAATATCTTGTTTGTTGGTACTTACTTATTACTTATTTACTAGAGAAGGAAGTCACACGCAAGGGTTGAGAGAGATCAACTTACCTGAAACAAAAGAGAGAAAAATGTTATTAAATAATCGATCACATTTCTATCTTATTTATTAAATAAAGCAAAATTGGATATGGTACAAAAAACTTTGGATTTTTAATTTCTCTTACCTATATATATATATATATATATATGTTAATATATAGAGAGAGAAAGTATTGGATTCATGTCAAAAATTTGATGTCAAGATTTTAATGGATATACACGTTTTGAGGTCCCCTGAATCCAAGAAAGTGGTTTTTGCGACATGGCCTGTCTGTGTGTCTGTGAACAAAATATTTCAAGAACGAAAAGAGCTATGATGTTGAAATTTAATATTTAAGTTAGGCACCCCCCTGGGGCGTGACAAAAAGCTTTTGAACAAAATCGTCCAAAGAGTACTAGTACTTTACTGATGCATTTTTTCAGTTTTTTTCGATTTTCTCTAAATTCGCTCCAAGGATTTTGATTAAAATTCAAAAATCAATTATTTTTTTAGATTCTCTTTAAAATGTATATTCTTATTTTGCCATTGAAATCTTCTGAAGACCACTTTACTCTTGTACTTCATAGGAAAGATAGGAGAAATGGTTGCCATGGTAACAAAATATAAATATTTTCCCATATTTTACAGCTTGAATTCTAATATATCGGCGGAAACTAAATATATATCGACACGAAAAATCTGGTGTGACAAGCACAGAACACAATCGAAGGTAGGAGAAAGTTGTGTGCTGTGGGACCAGTCACACCAGATTTATATTAAATGGAAGAGTGATTCAGAGTTCTCAATTCCAAAATAAAAAGATGAATGATGATGGCGTTAAATTGAAAATTTTCTCTTTAAAATGTCTCTTAGCATAAAAGCAAGAATTTGAATTAGAAAGAATAATTAATTCTTCACCCCCCCCCCCCCTCTCTCTCTCTCTTTGATTATCTGAGAAAATAATTTATTTTTCGTTGTTTCTATTTTAAAATGAGAATTAACTTTTCATTTTCTCCATCATCTTAAGAGATGAATAAGTAATATCTGATGAAAAGTATTTTCCAGATAAACAGGCCTACAAAATAAGAAAAAAAATCTGGTGTGACTGTCGCACATCACCGAAGATTTTTATCAATTTAGGCCCCTCCCTATTTAATCAAATTAATAATTGAAATAATTTTTTTTTTCCCCTGGGTCATGAACTCTCGACCTCTGGAATGAATTTTTATCATTATTAAGGTGCTCGTCTCGGGGTGCTAATTTTGGGAGATGCCAGCGACCACAATTATGAAGCTATCGACCTCAAATTTTTTTTTAATTAACGCTATTTAAAATATCTACAACTTATAGAAGCCATTTTTTTGATTTTCGAAAAAATAATTTTTTTTTTAGATTAATCGCATTAAATAAATGATATTTAAAAAAAAGGCGCTCTATAACTTATAGATAATTAAATTAGTAATCATTGTGTTAAAGAATAATTAATTTTCTACCCTTAAGGTTGTTCGGACATTAAAGCACTTTATCATATTAAAAGCTAATTTTTTAATATGTTATTAATCACTATCAAATACGTATAAAATAAAATTTTGAAGCAGATCTGACACAGGGTTATCGTGTAATTAATTTTTAAAAAATTGAAATTTAACATGTAGCCTATGGGGAATATTGATGAAACGCACACATATCGAATTATATAGCCACCTCTGCATCTGATACAAAAACAAAAAAACTTACATTTTATTAATTCACTTCTGAGGAATACGTTAAAAATAAAATCAAAAGTTTCTACCGTCTGCTTTTAAAGATATTTTAACAAGAAAGTCAAAAAATTCTCCAAAATGACAGTCGCCAATATTTAAAAATAAGGAAGTTTCGAGAGTCAGACCAGTCAGGCAACGTCGCATAAAATAATTGTCTTTTCTCGATGTCAGTTACATTTTTTTTTTCCATTTTACGATATTTTTTCTCGCAAATCGCCCATTGTGTTTAAACTGATTTGCATTAAACATTGTAATATATTAAATAAAATAAAATTTAAGGCGTTTAAGATTTAAAGTAGATAGTTGATGAATGCAATGTTGCCAGTTCTATATTACGTGAAATACTGCTCAAGTCAAAAGTCATTCATTTATTATTTTTGGTAATTAAATTATTAACTTAATACAATTATAAACTATGATAGGTCACGACTAAATTATAATAAGGAATTTTGGCATTCAAATTTTTAATTTTATTTAAAAAAAATTTTAGATTCTATTATGACTTACGATGTACTATCCGAACAACCTTAATTAATTAGCTGGAATAAGCAATAAAACGCAGCTGTACTTCGTTCAGTTACGTATTGCGCAAATTCCCTACCAGGGGTATTAACTGTCACTAAATTCTTTGAAAACCAAATGCTTTAAAATGATACGTATAGTGTTTTTACCAAAAAAATTTCTTGGGCGGGAAAAACTCCACCCAAAACATTCGGGTGTGGAAAGCATACGCGGTATAGTCCTGCGGCCCGGGAGACATTTTGAAAATTTCATTTTGGCCCGCGCTTAAAAGTATTTGACCACCCCTGGTCTAGTTGGTAGCGTGCTAACCTCTATACCAAACGTCGCGGGTTCGGACCCCAGGCAGTCCGATGATTTTATTTAAGCCATTTGGATACCAAATGGGACAAACAAACAGACAGACAGAGTGGTATAAAATTCGTATGAATTGTTTTATTAACATTTAATTTAACTAAGCTTATATGATAAAAAAAAAAATATTCCATTTCCCGTTTCGTATTTTACACCTTCCTGTTACTCATTTGAATAACCCTGACTTAAATTTTATTAAACTTAGAAAAATATTTAAAGTATTACTAACAGTGGCAGGTAGGGAGACTAAAGATTCCACACAAAAAAAAAAATTTCAAGGTGCGCGTCTCGAGGTGCTAATTTTGAAACTATCGACCTCAAATTTATTTTTTAATTAAAGCTTTTTTTTTTTTTTTTTTTTTTTTTTTTTTTTTTGAAAAAACATTCACACTTTTTTCTCATTCACACAGTCTTTTCGGCAACTCAGGCCATTTAAGACTTTTTACGATAATCAGTATGTTTTAATATATCAATTGTGGGGTCCAGGCATTTTTATTTAAGTCATTTGGTATCCAAATGCCTTAAATAAAATTATCGACTGCCTGGGATCCGAACCCAGACGTTCGGTATAGAAGGTAGGCACGCTACCAACTACTCCAAGCCCCTTGGGCTTAAAGCTATTTAAAATATCTAGTTTTTTTTTACAATCAAAAAATTTAATTATGACATAATAAAATATTTAATTTATTAATAAATGAATTTAATTATGACATAATAACTAGGGTCCGACCGAAACAAGATTTTCAGCCGAAACCGAAACCGAATATTCGGCCTCAACCTTAGTTTCGGCCGAAACCGTAACCGAAACCGAAACTTGTATTTCCTATAAAAATTTTTTTCATTTTACCTTTTTTTTTTTTTTGAATTTTTTTTCCCTCCCGTGAAAATCATTTTACCTTTTTTTTAGGGAGACTAAATTTTTTTCTCCCTCAAGTGCAAATTATTTGACTTTTTTTTTTTTTTTTTTGCATGCGAGTCTCATCCCATTTTTTCAGACTCTGGTTTCGGCCGGCCGAAAGGTTCGGCCACTTTTTGGCCGAAACCGAAACTACGGCCGAAACCATGATTTTTGGCCGAAACTGGCCGAAACCGTAACCGAAACCGAAACCGAATATTCGGTCGGTTCCTAATAATAACACATAAAAACAAGATAAAAAAATTAATAATAAATAAAAAAAGAAAATTTTATTATATAAAAATTTTTATTATTTTTCATTTGAGAGATTTATTTATAAAAATTAATTGCCTTTAATTTTTACTTTCTCTTACCTATGTATATATATATATATAGAGAGAGAAAGTATTGGATTCATGTCAAAAATTCGATGTCGAGATTTTGATGGATCTTCACGTTTTGAGGTCCCCTGAATCCAAAAAAGTGGTTTTCGCGACATGGTCTGTCTGTGGGTGTGTCTGTGTGTGTGATTGAGTTCAATTTTAAGCATGAAGGAATTGAGCTATGAGGCTGAAATTTTATATTTAAGTTAAACGCCCCCCGGGACCGGAAAAATAAGCTTTTAATCAAAATCGGCCAAAGAGTACTAGTACTTTACTGATGTAGTTTTTCAATTTTTTTCGATTTTCTCAAAATTTGCTCCAACGATTTTTTTTTTAAATTCAAAAATCAATTATTTTTTAGATTCTCTTTAAAATGTATATTCTCATTTTGTAATTGAAATCTTCTGAAGACCACTTTACTCTTGCACTCCATAGAAAAGTAGGAGAAATGGTTGCCATGGTAACAAAATATAAATATTTTGCCATACTTATAAATTTTACATCTTGAAAATCGAATGTACAGTACCGTACTGTCGGAAACTAAATACATGTCGACACAAAAAATCTGGTGTGAGAAGCACAGTATACAACTTTCGATTACCGAAGGTAAGAGAAAGTTGTGTGATGTGCGCCAGTCACACCAGATTTTTTTTAATTAAAGCTATTTAAAATATCTACTTTTTTTCCAATCACACTCTTCTTTAAAAATTTAATTATGACATAAAAAAACATTAAGCACGATGAATAAATTTATATAAAATAAATAGAAAAAAAAGAAAATTTTATTATATAAAAATCAGGGAAAAGTCAGGGAATAAACCATTGCAGTCCATGTTGTTTTGTTTGTGCTGGTGGTGAGTTTATATTAAAGCTGTCTTTTTTATAGACTGAAATAACTCGACAAAAGACATTTTTTTTTTTTTTTTTTTTCCTTTATTTTTCGGCCTTTGACCTTGGGTGACAAAAGACATTTGTATAATACATACACTTTAAACATTATTATCATTATTATCAATAAATTAGAACTAATGAAAACATACTGAATTTCCAGGAAAGCCTCCCCATTTGGGGATTTGAGGGCCAGAATATTTTTTCTGGACGTCCTATATGAGGCTGCAAAATTTAATTTCAAAATTACGGGATGTTGGCCCAACAGAGTGTGCCAGAAAAGCAGACGGACACTCCACATTATCTTTTCTATTTATATTATCAACTAGTTTGTTTTTTTTTAACACACTTTTTTCCCATTTGGTATCCAAATGGCGTAAATAAAATCATCGGACTGCCTGGGGACCGAACCCTCGACCCTTGGTATAGAAGGCGGGCGCGCTACTGACTACCCAAAGCCCGAGGGCAAGTATTAAATTAAATTAGGAGAGTAATTAAAATTGAAAAAAATGTGTAATATGACACCTAAAGAAAGTAAGTCATCCAAAGCAATCAAATATTAGGCTATTTGTTAAAAAACAAAATGGAATTTCGAAAAAAATGCAGAGAAAGTTGTTTATTTTGTGTTTGTTTATCTTCTTATTTGTTTAGCAAATAGAATCAATTTTTATCAAGTTTTCTCTCTTATTTAGATAAAAGAAGTTTGTATAAAAATGCATCAAGCGTGCGCATTTGTCAATTTGCATGTGTCAATAACACGTTGCTGATGGCTAATTTAATATTTAAATATACTGCACAAAAAAAAAGCGAAATGTCAATGTTCAAAAAGGTGAAGGAGGACAACAGATTGGATAAACTAAATAAGATTCTGGATTCGGAATCTCCAAGTTATTACATGGAAGGTACAAGAGTAAAAGGGGCTTCAAAAGGTTTCAGCGACTAAAAGATAATTGATTTATGAATTTTAATCAAAATCGTTGGAGCGAATTTTAAGAAAATCGAAAAAAAAAAAAAAAACTGAAAAAGTACGTCAGTAAAGTACTAGTACTTTTTGGTCGATTTTGAATAAAAGCTTGTGTCTAGGGATGTGCTATCGAAAAAAATATCGATACGTATCGATACCAGAAAGTATCGGAAGAATTTAAGTATGAGTATTTTTTCATTTTTACTTTCTCTTACCCTATATTTATTTTTAAGCCATATAGGCACATATGTAGAGATACCGGTATATAGAAAAATAAATTTTAATAGAAAATGTGCTCTAAACGGGCTCTTATTTTGAATTTTCAAGATTTTTTTAAGACGATACCTCTTAAAAATATGCACATAGTTTTAATACATATAAATTTTAAGTTTCAGCCCAATCAGAGGTCATTTAGACGTGCCAAAAACAGTTTAAAAATCGAATTTTTTAAGTTTTGAAAAAAACTTGAAAATTCAAAATAAGAGCCGTTTTAAGTTTTAAAGCACATTTTCTATTATTATATCGAGAGCAAAAAAAAAAATATAAAATAATATGCGAATTTCTTTGGCAGAATCGTAATTAAAATATTTGTTTAATGTTTAAAGCCTATATGGCCAAAGATGCCGAAAAAAAGAAAAAATATCTGAATAAGTATTTTTATTCGATACCGGCAATCAATGAGTAAAGTATCGATACTTACTGGTATCGATACTTTTGTTTCGATACTAGTACTTTTTTACTTTCTCGTATAGAGAAAGTTATGTAATCGTAAAAAAATTCGACTTCGAGATTTTGATGTTTCTCCACGTTTTAGACCTCCCTGAGTCCAAAAAAACCATTTTTGGCATTATGTCTGTGTGTGTGTGTGTGTGTGTGTGTGTGGGAACACGATTGCTTAAAAACCAAAGCAGCTAGATCGATGAAATTTGGTATATGCTCCTTACACTAAAATTGTAGATTTCTATCAACTTTTGGAGTAAATACGTCACTTGGAAGTAGTACTTTACTTAAAAAGTTTTTCAAAGATTTCGAAATTTTCAATTTTATTGTTATATTATGATAAAATACTCTATTTTAAAAAGCTTTTTATTCTTTGACATTTTTACGAAAACTGAATAGTTTTTGAAATAATCACAGAAGAAATGAAAATATTCGTTAATTTTGATAAAAAATCAAAACAAAATCATACAGGTGTCATTAAAAAAAGGGTAAATATAAACAAATGAATTTGTGAAACAAATGAATTTGTTTATATTTATCCTTTTTTTAATGACACCTGTATGATTTTGTTTTGATTTTTTATCAAAATTAACGAATATTTTCTATTTCTTCTGTGATTATTTCAAAAACTATTCAGTTTTCGTAAAAATGTCAAAGAATAAAAGCTTTTAAAATAGAGTATTTTATCATAATATAACAATAAAATTGAAAATTTCGAAATCTTTGAAAAAACTTTTAAGTAAAGTACTACTTCCAAGTGACGTATTTACTCCAAAAGTTGATAGAAATCTACAATTTTAGTGTAAGGAGCATATACCAAATTTCATCGATCTAGCTGCTTTGGTTTTTAAGCAATCGTGTTCACACACACCCAGACGTAATTCCAAAAGAATATACGAGAAAGTCTCGGGGAAGTCAATCCCCATATTTTACTCGATACTTTACTCATATGAGTACTTGATTGCCGGTATCGAATGAAAAGTACTCATTTTAATATAGTTTGTTTTTTAAAGTTTTTTCGGCATCTCGGCCATATAGACAGACTTTTAACGTTATAGAAATATTTTAATAGCGATTCTGCCAAAGAATATCGCATATTCTTTTCTATTTTTTTTTCTCTCGATATAAATAAAAAAGTAAGATGATATAAATAAAAGGTCGATATTTGTGGGATAGACTTTATTCCATCATATTCATAATAATTATTTATTAATAATTGAAAATTTGATACTTTTTAATAAAAACCCTTTAATTTAATAACATGTCTAATTTAATTTTTTTTGTATATTGCAAACTATATTCAAAAACGGTTCTTATTTTGAATTTTCAAGATTTTTTTTTAAATAAACAATTAGATTTTTCTAAATTTTAAGCAGTTTATGGCACATCTAAAATATTGGGCTGAAACTTAGTATTAAAACTACTGCATATTTTTAAGAGGTGTCGTCTTATAAAATCTTGAAATTTCAAGATAAGAGCCGTTTTAAAGCACATTTTCTATTAAAATTTATTTTTCTCTATATCTGTAAAAGTGTGCCTGATGGGGCAAAACTGAAATAATATGTGAATTTATGAAAAATACTTCTAGAATCTCATATTTATATTGTTCATTTTTGTCGACCAGTGGAATTGGACAAACTTTCATTTTGGCGATAGCCGTATTTTGATTGAGAAAGCCTCCGAAAAAGAAAAAAAAAATAAATCACGCGCTCACAAGCTCCGAATCACCCCTTCCTCCTGGGGCTCATTACTGTGGTGAAAATGGTATACCAGTATACCACAAGGATCTTCTATTGGGCCCTTTGATCGGCGTCAGGAGCATAAGATGTCGAAAAAACTTAAAAAAAGAGGAAAAATACTCATACTTTAAAAAATACTCGATACCTACTGGTATCGATACTTTTGGTTCGATACTTTCTTTTCGATACGATACCAAGTACAAGTATCGATACCGTATGCCTAACCAGGGGGGTGGCTAACTTTTATATAAAATTTCAATCTCTTTTTGTACCATGTCGAAATAAAAAAAAATCTGGGGCGACAGTAGATTGGATCCCAGGAAACAAATCAAAACAAAGGAAAATATAAATTACAGTGATAATGCTGTTAAGAACGGTCAACTTATAGACACCTTTAAACAATTAATACATGAAAGGAAATTTGCCAACCAGATCAACATTATTATTAATAATTTTAAAACACAAACAAAAATTTAATAAATATCCTTGAATATAGAATAATAATTGTGAGATTTAATTTCTAATGCATCAACTGAGAATTTATTAAACGAATTTTTATGGGGGATTTTATTTTTATAAGTAATAGATTAAAAGTCCAGCCCTCGGGCTTGTTCTAGTTGGTAGCGTTTGGATACCAAATGGCTTAAATAAGAATGTCTGGACTCAAAATAGATATAATTAATAAATAAGAGTATCCTTAAAGTCTTATATGGCCTGAGTTGTCGAGAAGACTGTGTGAATGGGAAAAAGTGTGTGTAAAAAATAAAAAAAAAAAGTTCCACTATGGTCCCCGAAACGTTGACATGCGAAATAAATAATTTTAGGCCGAATAAAGTCTTTTTACTTCATCTTCTTGTAAATTAGACGACCTTCCTCAATACGAGTATATAATAATCAAAAAGTTGGCTGCCGGCTCTGAAGATGGCCTAGACCTCAGGCCGAAACGTCAGCCGAGAGGGCGAGAATTGAAATAGAAGAATATTTGTCTGCAATCGTCTTTGCAACTCCACCACCATTAAGCCTACAGTCGCAGATCTTCATCAATTATTGTATAATGTTTAAATGAAATAATTTTCAAAAAAAAAAAAAAAAAAAATGAAAACTTAAAAACACGGAAATTCTTTGAAGAGTAGAAAATTGGCTGTGGTGATGATTGAATAAAGGAACTCTGAGTAGGGGCAGCCAGCGGAAATACAAATCTTTATATTATTTCGTCAACGTTTCGGGAACGCATCGCTCCCATCTTCAGGACCTATGGCCATCAAATATTTATTAAATTAGTACATATATCATTACAATTATATTATTTACAGAAAGTAGTTAAAAAATGCTTACGAATTAAATGTTTTAGCCTGTTGAGGTGTGTAAACAGTCTCACCGCCGACCACACCTCAACAGCCTAAAGCTGCATAATATACAACTGTCTATTTTATTAAATTATTATGCACAATATTTTTTTTTCCCTTTTTAAAAATGAGTCCTAAATGTGAGCAATGCGTTCCCGAAACGTTGACGAAATAATATAAAGATTTTTATTTTCGCTGGCTGCCCTACTCATAGAGTAACTTTATTCAGTCGAAATTCTTTATTGTTCGGAATAGGCTATATCTTAAGAAATATTTTTAACAAGACTACGAGTGTTTTTTTATTGGCGAGGCCAAACATCCCATGGCCCCCGGGAATCGAACCCAGGATCTCCAGCCTTTCCGGGGCTTAGGCGTGCTGTCTCCCGAACCCTCGACCTGCACCAATAAAACTAGTCATGTAAGTCACTAACAAAGTGAATAACTTTAAAGAAAAATTTATCACTTGTCCGTCGCTTGTTAAACCAGTAGAGGGACAGAGAGACATCTGGGTCTGCTCTAACACACTACTGTAAGCAGCAAAGCCCCTGAGGGTTAAGATATAGTTAAATATTATTCGATATTTAAATATTTGTTAAGAAAGGTCATAGCCTATGTCAATATTTATTTATTAATCGCTGGTGTAGCGTGATGCTAACATTTTATTTTTAAAATAATAAATAAAAGTTTGTGTGTGTGGGTGGGTTAGTGAAGAGAGAGAGAGAGAGAGAGAAATAAAATTCATTGGTCGATTATTTTTATTATTACATAATAATAACAACTTGACCTTTGCCGATTATTTGAATTTGGAGGGTCGCGGCCTTCAACTTGGAACAAGAAGAAGGCGGAGATGCAAACCGGCCCTTTTATTATTATCAACTCTCAACTATCAGAAAATAATAACAAAGCACACACACACACACACACACGGAGATGAATTTTTCAATCGAACACAAACTTCAATTAAAATTATTCGATAGAGGCAATTATCGTTTTCAATAGGATCATTTGGTGGAACGAATCGGAATTTTTTTTTTTCCGGAATTCATAAAAGAGAGAGATAAAACGAATTAGCAAATCGCCAAAAATATAAACGACCGTAGCAGTATACTCAGCAGGGAAAAAAAATTGTGAATATGTTTCTTCGTTAAATTTATTAGAAAAAAAAAAATTAATTTATGGGTATGTAATCAAATAAGAGTTCATATTAAGAACCGAATATTCGGTTTCGGCCAAATAGTAGCCGAAACCTGAGCCTGAAAAAGTTGGGATGAGACTCGCATGAAAAAAAAAGGTCAAATGATTTGCAAAAGCGCGGAAATGGTGCGGAAAAAATTTAGTCTCCCTAAAAAAAAGGTAAAATGATTTTCAGGGAGGAGAAAAAAATTTTCCGCAGGACGGAAAAAATTTCAAAAAAAAAAAAAGAAGGTAAAATAATAATAATTTTTTATAAGAAATACAAGTTTCGGTTTCGGTTACGGTTTCGGCCGAAACTAAAATTGAGGCCGAATATTCGGTTTCGGCTCGAAAATCTTATTTCGGTCGGACCCTAGTTCATATATTTATTTAAATGTGAATTTGGTCTGAATGTTGTTGATTTCTTTTCCCCGTGTCCCCAAGAGGTTAAAGTAGGGATGGGATCAGTGGCGGCTCGCCCATAGGGACTCTCGGACGCCGCCCCTCCTAAAGATTTGAAAAAGTAAAAAATAATTAAACACCCATTCAATTATAATTATACATCTAACTAACCAAAGTGTTTTATCAGTCGCGTACATCGAAAATATAGGGAAAAAAACAGGCAAAAATAGCGCGAAAAGTGCGCATTTATAGCCGTTGGACGCTGTCCTGAACGCCCCAATCCATCAACATGCAGTTATACGGAGAGAGGTGTGGTGGGGGCTGCTGGTGCTATGACGCGTGTAAGCTTGAGCCGAATGGGAGCTTTGGGACGCCGTCCGAGCATGCGCAGAGCGAAGCATCAGCTAGTCGCCGCACAGCGCGCCGGCGTTCCTTAACTTTTTAACCGCATTCTAAGTGTTTAACGAATGTGTGATTGTTATGTAGTGTGATTTAGTGTGTATGGTTTAGTGTTCTCTTGGGGGCCCCCCAGACCCCCGGTGGTGCGCCCCCCGGGCATTAAACTCACGAGCCGCCACTGGATGGGATAATCGACCCTGACTCTTTTACTGAAAATAATCGACTTTTTAGTATCTTGTTGAAACCAAGGGCGGATACAAGGGAAGAGACTTGTGAAAAATATATTTTTTGGGGGAAAAAAAATTGTATTTTTAATAAAAAAATTTTAAAAACTTGATTTGTATATATATTCTGGTAAACAACTACAGAATTACCGATAATAAGAAAAAAATTGTGTGCTGTGCGACCAGTCACACCAGATGACCCCCACCCCCCTCCCCCGAGAAACTTCTCTGGATCCGCCACTGGCTGAAACTCTTTCAAGTCGTTTACAATCGACTAGACGACAATACTTTCTCTCTATATACATATATTAACATATATAGAGGTAAGAGAAAGTAAAAAGTATCTGTGTTCAATTTAAAGCATGAGGGAAGTTAAAATTATAAAATTCAAACAATTTTAATTAAAATTTATCAATCGTTTTTTAGATGCTCTTTAAAATATATATTCTCATTTTGGCATTGAAATCTTATAAAGACCATTTTACTCTTGTACAGTGAGGGTCAATATTAAGTTCCACCCATGAATTTTCTACGTGTGATTATTTCATTGTTTTTATAAAAGAAAATGAAAATCTTTATTTGAAATTTTCGAAGTTTGAACCTTAAAAGTTTCCATTAAAAAAATATATATTTTTTTTAAAAACAATGAAATAATCACAAGTAGAAAACGCATGGGTGGGACTTAATATTGTCTCTCACTGTACTTCATATGAAAGATAGGTCATGGTAACAAAATATAAATATTTTCCCATGTTTATATATTTGAAGGAGGTATATAGCTTGATAATCAAATAGGAAGAATAAATGAGCAAGCAGCTAGTTATATTTCAATTTATTAACAAACCAGGGCCGACGTTTCGGTCACGTATGGGACCATCTTCAGGGCTACAAATGATGAAAAAGAACATTTAAGAGATAGATAGATACAATCATAAATACATAAATTTTTTTTTTTTTGTTATTATATTTATAATTACCCAGGTTAATGTCTGAAAATACATACAATCCTCGCCAAGTTATATTGGGCATTCACAATTATACGTAAACTAATCATGATCATGCCTCAAATTTTAATTCTTTTTCATCATTTGTAGCCCTGAAGATGGTCCCATACGTGACCGAAACGTCGGCCCTGGTTTGTTAATTAATTGAAATATAACTAGCTGCTTGCTCATTTATTCTTCCTATTTGATCATGTTTATATATTTTATATCTTAAAATGCTGTCGGAAACTAAATACATCTCGACACAAAAAAAAATCAGGTGTGACAAGCACAGAACACAAATTTCGTTTACCGAAGGTAAGAGAAAGTTGTGTGATGTGCGCCGTTCACTCCGGATTTTTTCTGGTGTAATAATGTCATTATATCACACAAACAGAAGTATTTAATTAACTAGTTGTTTATTGATGGCTGGATATTATGATATGAGGATGTGGTATATGGGCAGACAAGGCGAAAAATAAAATAAAAATCCATTTTTTTGTCGACGTTTCGAGTGCCGATCGCACTCTTCATCAGGATAAAAATGATGTCAAGTTGTCAGGTTAGTTGACATGGCAGTATAGAAACGTTTTTACCAATTTATATTTTCTTGAAAAACTCTCCTACATTGCCATGTCAACTAACCTGATCATTTTTGTCCTGATGAAGAGTGCAATCCACACTCGAAACATCGACAAAAAATGGATTTTTATTTTATTTTTCGCCTTAGCTACCCATATGCCACATCCTCATAGTATTTAATTAATATTAAGCTGAAATTTTAACCCTGCGAAAATTATATATATATAGGCCTAACAGATAATTTCTATCCTTGTTGCTTTAAAAAAATTATCTTTATTAGCAGTCATTGGGTAGAGAGAGTCAAATAAGAGCAAGCAATTTCTTGGAATTATTTTCTTGTTTGTTTTTTATTTTTTTTAATACCCAGGATAAAAATATTTAATGGAAACTTTTGTTCTTTAATATTGACAGTACATGTCTAATAAATTAATAATTGTAAATATTTGATTAAAAGAATGAAATGATTAGAGCTACGTGTATATATATATATATATATATATATACATCACTTCATAAAAATAAAAATTTCTCTAATTCATTATTTAGTACTTGTCAAATTAGAAAATGATATTTTTGTTCAATTTCTATTCATAAAGCATCTCCTTTTAAACATATATAGATCATATAATATAAATCATGGAAAAATTAATGCCTTATTTTTAACTCTTAAGATATTATTTGGATGATATTAAATTGATAAATCAATAAGTATCAAATTTAGGTTAATCTTCAAAGGAAGCTTCTGATTACGGATGCTCGCTTCCTCATCTGAAGTTCAACCAAAAAATGATTGCCATAATGATATAATAAAGCAAAAAAGTATCTGTCAGATTGATTATTATCAATGCATATTGATTAACTTCAAAAAATTCTTCGTTTGAAAAAAACAAAAAAAATATTTCCCAGATTGACATTTGGCATTAAAATCAATTTAATTATATTGCCACAAAAGAAAAGAGAATAAATAAAAAAGGTAAGATTTAAAAGAAGATGAATTTAATGGTAAAAGAATATTAATTAGAAATGGATATTATTTTTACCTTGTGATTTCATGTGTTGGTTCTCACCAAAGTAGGCCGAAATGATGATTTAATCCAAGCACACATACACAAGCACATATTTAAAAACACATTAAAACACTTTAAACGATCGAAAACTAATTTATAATTTTAAATTAATAACACTTATGAATTGAATTGAACACGGAGAAAGCTAAACGTTTGACAGCAGCGAGAGATCGTCGCCGCCTTGTCAACCAACCACTCGAGTCAAAATAAAGATTAAAATTATAATTATTTGATATTATATAATTTATTTAAAAATAAATATTGTAAATAAATTATTTATATTTTTATTTATAATTTTATTGACTTTTAATTATTTTTTATCATATTTAATTTTTTTTTTTACACTCAACGATTTGATCGCGTCCAATTCAAATTCAATGAATATTAAAATTTTTGACTGCTCGCACAGCACACAACTTTCTCTTACCTTAGGTAATCGAAAGTTGTATTCTGTGCTTGTCACACCAGATTTTTCGTGTCAACATATATATTTAGTTTCCGCCGATATATTTGAATTCAAGATGTAAAATTATATTTTATTTTATTTTTTTTAATTAAATAACATTCACACTTCTTTCTCATCCACACTCACACTCAAACACATAGGCCATATAAGACTTTAAACGATACTCGTATGTTATTAATATATCTATTGGGGTTCCAGGCATTCCTGGGGTCCGAACCCGTGACGTTTGGAATAGGAGGTAGGCACGCTACCTACTACTCCAAGCCCGGGGGGCATGTTTTTTTTTTAAACCCTTTTCGGCTACAGAGGCCATTAGGGATATTACTTTATTTTAAATAAATTACAAAAATTAGTACCGATGGCTACCGGGGGGGGGGGGGGCGTTCCACACGCTGATTGTTCGGGGTCACCAATCCCGAGCTTTCGCCGCGCTATCATTGCTTAACTGCAATGATTTTGGTGACTGTTGCTCTTCTCCGTCGCCAGGTCCCCGGGGGCATGTAAAATTTATAAGTATGGGAAAATATTTATATTTTGTTACCATGGCAACCATTTCTCCTATCTTTCCAATGAGATACAAGAGTAAAGTGTGCTCCAATCAATAATGAGGACAAAATGAGAATATACATTTTCAAGAGCATCTAAAAAATAATTGATTTTTGAATTTTAATCAAAATCGTTGAAGCAACTTTTGAGAAAATCGGAAAAAACTGAAAAAGTACATCAGTAAAGTATTTACTAACTTTTTGGCCAATTTTTTTAAAAGCTTATTTTCACGCCCTAGAGCAGTGTTTTCCAAACAGTGAGGCGCGCCCCCTAGGGAGGCGCAGACTAGTCTAAGGGGAGGCGCGAATTTTAACCACAGCGAGCAATTTTCCAAATGATTGCTAGTTTTATAAATAGGAATTAAAAAAATATATATATATCTGTATTTATATAAATTTATTGGGCGGATTCAAAAAAAAAAAAAAAATCAAGACATATACAGCCAAAATTATTTCTTTTATTGTAATGTTTCGGCCTCTAGTTCAGACCATCTTCAGAGCCAGAGGCGAGGATAAATAAAATTTTGAATGAAAATTAAATGCAATTTGAATGAAAATTAAAATTTCATTTATTATCACCTCCGGCTCTGAAGATGGCCTAAACCAGTGGCCGAAACGGCACAATAAAAAAAATAATTTTGTATATGTCTTGGATTTTTTTTTATACCACCTTAATATAAATTTATATTTTTTAGCTTTAAAAAAATGTTTGTTTTTGTATTATTTTACAAAATGACAAGGGGGAGAGGGGAGAGGGGGAGGCGTCAAATTATTAAATATTTTTAAGGGAGGCGTTGTAACAAAAAAGTTTGAAAACCACTGCCCTAGAGGGGTGATTAACTTAAATATAAAAACTTCCTAGCTCAATTCATTCATGCTTAAAATTGAACAAACACACACACACACAGACAGACAGACCATGTCGCGAAAACCACTTTTTTGGATTCAGGGGACCTCAAAACGTGTATATCCATCAAAATCTCGATGAATCCAATGCTTTCTCTCTCTATATATTAACATATATAGAGGTAAGAGAAATTAAAAGTCGACTTTAAATCGATTCCAAAAATCGAAAAATACCAAGTTGATTAAAAAATTCGAGCGCCTTTTCCATTCCTAAGTCAGTATGTCTGTTTGACCAAGATGTCGGAGGAAGTATTCCCGCTGGAGGCGGAAGGCGTTATGTGATTATCAAAACGCATACAACATCAAATTTGTAACTTAATATTGGCCTTCATGGGTATTTAAATAAAAATTTAAAAATACTCATGGCTTCTAAATGTTTGTTTTGTTTTGTGGTGATGATGAATCATGCCGATAGATGGATGATGGATATCATCAACAAACCCTCTGAGAGGATCTCTCTTCTTCTTCCTTTTTGAATAAATAAATAAACAAATGGCGAAATGATATGGACTGAAATGGAAAGTAAACACAAAGTTTTGAAGGGGCTTGCTTTCAAGTCACCTTTTAGAGAGAAAAGGTGTAAAGAAAAGATTAGATAGAGGAAGGAGAAGTGAAGACGAAACACTAAGGAGTTGACAAGGTGATGAAATTGTTTTTAAACATCTTTACGGCATTGAAACCAAATAATGTATTGAGTGAAAATAAGCAGTGAAAACCCCATTTGCAAGTCTTGATAAATACTCTCTGAACTCTGAATTAGTTTTACTTTCGCTTACCTACATAGGCGTAGCCACGGGGTGGATTTGGGGGTTCAAACCCCCCCCATTCATGGGCGTCCGCAGGGGGGCAACCAGGCACTTGCCCTCCCCCCGGAAAATTAAAATGATACAAAAAAATGTATAAAACAAAAAAAAAAATACAAAAAAACCTTTCTCAGTATACATCCACCTTGCCGCGGTGAGAAAGCTTTAAATACTAAGAGATGTATAACATTATTAATATCAAAGCAAGGGCGGATACAAGGGGGGGGGGTAAAGGGGGTAATTACCCCCCCCCCCCCCGCAGATTCGAAAAAAATACCTTTTTTTCGCAAAAAAGGTTATTTTTAATGTAAAATTTTTAAAATTAATACTTAAAAATTTGATGTGTATTTATATTCTGGCAAATAAATACAGAATGCGTTTTTTAATTACCGAAATTAAAAAAAAAATAGTGTGCTGTGCGACGAGTCACACCAGATTACCCCCCCCCGAGAAACACCTCTGGATCCGCCCTTGCATCAAAGTACGTTTTTTTAACTTATCTGGAAGTGACTTGCCCCCCCCCTGCAAAAAATCCTGCGGACGCCCTTGCCCCCATTGGACCCAAGCCATGACTAGATATTTAAGCTCTATAATACAAAACACTATCTATCTATCTATATTTCATAGAGAAAGTAAAATATAATAATTTTCTCTAGCTTAAAAAACAAAAAATTAAATAAAACGCAAAAAATTCAAGAAAATTCAGAATTTTCCCATTGAAAAGAATTGATTTTTGGCTTGCTTTATAAAAAATTAAAGCCTATTAAAATTGATTAAATCTCTCAAATGAAAAATAATTGTTGTATAGTTATTAGGCATGTTATTATCTAGATGGCTCAGACTTATATATGTACATTGTTCTATTTATATTTAATTTTGCTCATGATTAAAATATTTATCTAAAATCCTCTCTGAATTATTTCCTAATATTAATTAATAAGAACCCAAATAGCGATATAACAATAATACAAATTATTATATAAATAAATTTTTTATTTTTTTTCTTAAAGAGATCTGAGGTGGGACTCATATAAAACAAGAGAGTTGTATGAAAAAATTGCGGCACTTGATTAAGGGGGGGGGGGGCCGAGCCAGCTCGAGGGGTTCCAGGGGGTGAAGCGAAGGCGGGTAGAGTGGCCAGTCATATATTATTTCATTAGTCGCCTTATACCGCTCTATTAATGGGGGGGGGGGAAGAAATCCTGAACCCCCCCCCCATCAAAAATTTCTGGCTACGCCTATGCTTACCTATATAAATATAGAAAGAGAGAAAGTCAAAATCAAAAATTCGATGTCGAGATTTTTATGGAAATACACGTTTTGCGTATCAACAAAATATCTCAAGAACGAAAAAGAGCTAGGAGGTTGAAATTTTGTATTTTTGGTTAGGTCCCCCCAAGGGCGGATACAAGGGCCCCCCTTGGGGGGAAGGGGTAATTACCCCCTGAGATTTGAAAAAATACTTTTTTCCGGAAAAAAAAAAAAATGTATTTTTAATGTAAAATTCTAAAAATTAATATTTAAAAATTTGATTTATATTTATATTCTGATAAACAAGTACAGAATGCGCCTTTAAATTACCGAAATTAAGAAAAAAAAATGTGTGCGACCAGTCACTCCAGATTGCCCCCCCCCCCGAGAAACACCTCTGGATCCGCCACTGGTCCTCCCCCGCAGTTTTTAAATATAATCGGCCAAAGAGTACTATTACTAGAGTCGGAAGGAATGAAACCAGTTTTAAGTCGGACCAGCTTTACACTTTATTCCAGGCAGACGTTTCGGTATACCATCTTCAGTGCCAATTAAAGATAGGCTTTTAATAAGATTGTTTCGAAACCTGAAGATGGCAACCGTTATAAATACCGAAACGTCTGCCTAGAATATAGTGTCAAGCTGGTTCGACTTAACTGGTTTCATTCCTCTCGACTTTAATCTCTATATATCCAGCAATTAACCCAGAGTACTCAGTACTTTACTGATCCATTTTCTTCTCTTTTTTTTTCGATTTGCCGGGAACTAATGTCGACACAGCACAGAGCACAAGTTTAAAAGGTAAGAGAAAGTTGTAGTGTTTTGCATACAGTCACACCAGATTGTTTTTAAACTATTTATTTGGTTTCGATATAGATACCCTCCTTTTTTAAAGACTCCAAGGGGTGCCGATTACAGAAAAGTTTAACCGCTGCATTAGAGATTAAAATAAAAATAAATAAATAGATAGCACTTTACGACTTTATGAATAAAAAAAAAAAAAATTTCTCAAATCATAAATTAGAAAACGCATTAAAAAAACAGAAAAAAGTATTACTTTCAGTTTTATTAATTATTTCTCAAGCAAATAAATATTATTTATTTATTTAATATATTGTTTATAATAATAATAATAATTAATAATAACCTTTCAAGGCAATTTTAATGAAAGTAAATTTATTTATTGTATGCTTAACAAACAAACAGGTAAATTTTGCATGTCTCATTAAAAATCAATTCAATGGTTTAGAAAGGGATATTCGATTTTCCCCTTAGAAAAAAGGAGGTTACATTTAATTTAGCATTAAATTTGAAGGGGGATTCACAAAAAGGCAAGAATAATTTTGAGGTTTCCAAGCTTCGGACATCAAAATTTTAAGAAAAAGAAATAGATAAATATGATCAGGATGGCAGCCATGAATGAAATTAGACAAAAATTTTTAAGTTAATCTTTATCTAATTTTCTTTATTTCAATCGTCGACGTTTCGGACGCAAATCGCGTCTTTCCTCAGGAAAACTTTATATTCATGAAGGCGTGATATCTATCCATATAAAAAGAGAAAATTGAATCTATATATACCAGGTGTGTTAGTTGAAATTTGCCGGTTTTTTCAAATAAAGAAAAAACTTAATTTTCAAAATATTAACCATTGGATTCTACACACTTCGTCTATCTTTTAGGCAAATTATGGATACCATCCCAAAAAAACCTTTTTCTCTTTCGAGCCAAGCCATTCGAATTCTTGAAAATTAGCGAAGCGCTGCTCTGCAAGTGAGGGTCTCATCGATGCGAAAAGGTCATGGTCGGACGGGACGAGGTCTGGAGAGTACGGCGGGTGCGATAATATTTCCCAATAGTGTAAGTGCTTCATCAGTTTAGCGGTATGAGAGAGCGCGTTGTCATGTTGCAAGATAACTTTGTCATGTCTTCGGGCCCATTCCGGTCTTTTTTCGATCAACGCATGATTCAGATTGATAATTTGTTGTCTGTAGCGATCCGTATTCACCGTTTCACCAGGTCTTAATAACTCAGAGTACACCACACACTCAAAAATTGACGAAACCATGTCTCACATGTTTAGCATGTTCACCGTAAGTTTCTACCATCAACCAATGAGCTTCAGCAGCGTTTTTCTTTTGACGAAATAAAAAAAAAAAAACAACGAATGCCGCAAATTCGATTTACTTGAAACGAAACTCGACATATTCACTGAGGTAAACAAAACAACTATGACTATTATTATGGCCGAATGTGACTTATGTGTTTTTAATGGTTAATATTAAATGACATAGAAATGTATACGTAATGCTAACCGACCATCTCCGAAAGTACTGGACCGATTGTTTTGAAATTTTGGAACAACCTTCCATGTGATTATGAGCGTGATTTTATATACTTTTATTTAAAAAAAAAAAACATTTTTTTCCTGCACTAAAACATTAGGATTTAAGGTGCGCGTCTCGGGGTGCTAATTTTGGGACTTTCCAGCGGCCACAATTTAGAAGCTATCGACCTCAAATTTTTTTAAATTAAAGCTATTTAAAATATCTACAACTTATAGAAGCCCTTTTTTTGATTTTCGAAAAAAAAAAAAATTTTTTAGATTAATGGCATTAAATAAAAGATATTTTAAAAAAAGAAGCTCTATAAGTTGTAGATAATTAAATTAGTAATCATTGTGTTAAAAAATAATTAATTTTTTGCCTTTAATTAATTAGCTGGAAAGTCTAGAGTGAAATGAAATTTGTCCCTTGTTTTCTTATGGGGAACACTAACGCCATCTCTTGCCGCCTAGAGGAACTCGGTAGTCAAAAGCTTTCTAACGACTTTTCGAGACGCGCACCTTAAGTGTTTTTAACATGCCTTTATTTGAAAAATTTATATTTTGTTTCTATGGCAACCATTTCTCATATCTTTCCTATGAAGCAGCACATAGAAGGAAGAAGAACATAAAACAATGCCTTCAGGGAAGAATTGAAGAAAGAAGAAAACGAGTAAGAAATAGAAGCACATAAATGGAAGAACCAGAGGCAACCCTACCGCTGCTAGTAAAATAAAATATAAAAGTTAGTGTTAAAGGCCTTGAAGATGGTTCCCCTAAGATCGAAACCACGTTGAAAATTTGTCTTTTTTAATAGATAAATAAAAAAAAAGAATAAAAAAGCCTCTCAGTAAATGAGTTAGGTATTTTTTTTTTTTTTTAATTAAAAAATGATCAAGTTAATTTTGAAAGCTCGAGATGATTAGCAGCTAGCTGAGCAGCCCCCGAGTATTTAATTAATCTCGAAAGGTCTTTAATTTTATAGGAGGGCATCTAATCGAAATAGTAATCGACTTGAAATTAAAAGCATTAATCTTCTAATCGACCACAAACATCTATAAAAAAAAAAAAAAATAAAAAAAATGATTAATCAACCGTAGACGATTTTGTTAAAGCAGAAAATATCTCATAATTTAAAATTTAAAATTAACGAAACGAGGAAAAAAATTTGGTGAGTCTACAAACACATCACATTACACTTTTGTTGTGTGATGTGCCTCTAATCCTAGTCGATTTTTTTTTTTTTTTTTTTTGTCTTCTTTGATTAGATAGTTAAGAGACTGTTAATTTCTAGTTAATCGAACTCTTTTAATTTTTGTGTGATCACTAGGGCTCGGATTTCGCCCTATTTGCCTTTTTTAATTTATGACTTAAAATTTAGGCCAATATGATATGTATAAGATTCATGAAATTCTGAATAAAAGAAGAGGCATTTGTTAGTGGCTATAATGCCTATTTTGGCCTATTCTGGGTTTTAGTGCCTATTTCATCTATAAATGCCTTTTTTAGTGCCTATTTTAAGTTCAAATAGCCAATTTCAATTTTTTACGAGCTATGCATAGCCTAAATTTAAAATTTTTTTGAATTATCAAGAAAATATTTCAAGGGGGGGGGTAAAGGATGTAATTACCCCCCTTCCCGAGATTTGAAAAAAAAAATACTTTTTTTCAAAAAAAAAAAAAAAAAAATTATTTTTAAAGTAAAATTTTAAAAATTAGTACTTAAAAATTTGATTTCTATTTATATTCTAGCAAACAAGTACAGAATTACCGAAATTAAGAAAAATTGTGTGCTATGCGACCAGTCACACCAAATTACCAAAAATAAGACATCAATTTTTTAAATTTTTTTATATTATTTCTTAAATAATACCTTTTAAGTGCCTTTTTAAGTGCCTATTTTTACAATAAATGCCCTTTTAAGTGCCTATTTTAATAATTTTTAGTGCTTAGTTGCCTGCCTATTTTAAAGATTTTTAGTGCCTATAAATCCGAGCCCTAGTGATAACACAGAGAGAGAGGGAGTTGAATGGAGTGGCAGCGAGAGATGATTAGCGAATGAATCCCTTTTAGAGATGAACAACGTTAAAGGAACAATTTTGAAGATAAAAAAAAGAGTGTATCATGTCTAGAATTTGCCCGCCCAGGGCATTACTAAATATATAGGAATCATGTTAACATTTCGTGATAGCTCGCGGATTTTATATATTTTTTCAAGGATGGACTTATTTGAATTCGTGGAAAGTCCCGATGAGAGTAGCTATATAAAAATAAATATGTAATTTTGAAATATGAGTGAATCCTCTCCCGCTTCCTGGTTGTTGAGTCAGGACGCAGAGAAAACAAAAACAAAAGGGCCTTGATCTAATTATAAGCATTTTACATTCGAGAAATAAAAAAAGAGAGGAACTTCAAAGCAAACTGGGGGTCAAAATTACTTTATTTGTACTAAGTGTCAAATTATAGAAATGGCGGATTGTTCAAGAGGGAAAAATAAAAAAACTAACCCCGCAGAGGTATAGGTCTCGCCTAGCGTGCTTGGGGGTTAGGTGTACGCTACTAAAATGGTCAAATTTTGGAGTTTAGACTTTCAAAGTTGTTATCATCAATTTGTTTTCTGTTTAACTGTGCTATTTGACAACGTTTCGGCCATTCATTCTCATGCCTTCTTCATCCTAACTGAATTGTACCTGAAGAAGGCCTCGGAATTAGAGGTTGAAACGTTGTATTTTTTTATAAATAAACCGAAAATTGATGATGGATGGTGTCAATAAATTTAGAAAAATATCGATGACGTCTAAATTAAGGAAACAATTTTTGTTAAAATAATTTGGTAATCGATTCGTTTTGGACGTGAAGCGAACCTTTTACCCCTAG
>JAKCPI010002098.1:0-11400 GCA_023213315.1 Euborellia annulipes | reverse complement strand
AAGCCAATTAAATTATACTTTATATCGTTTTGCTGTGACAAGCACAGAAAGTTGTGTGGTGTGCTAACTTTTTTCCTTGTCTAGTTGGGGTCCATATATAGGGGTCCGCCATTTAACATTTTTTTTTTTTTAATGCAATAAAACAAAAACGGTTGGATGAATTTTCAAAATTTATTTTTTTCATAGTGAAGTATACACCTTCCGATTATTTATGAAATACTATTTCATTCAAATGGCTGCTCTCGGCTGGCCTTGCAGTACGCCATACGGTCGGCCCAATTTTTGAGAGTACATTTGTGATAGTATACGGCTCTATATTTAGCTATGGCTGCACGAATGTTGTCCTTCAAAGCTTGAATTGTCTCTGGTTTGTCTGCATAACATTTGTCTTTGACGGCTCCCCACAAACGGTGTCAAATCGCAGCTCCGAGGCGGCCAAACGACATCAGAATTTCTGCTGATAATTCGGTCTCCGAAGACAGTGCGCAAAAGTTCGGTTGTAAGTTTAGCTGTGTGACACGGAGCGCCGTCTTGTTGGAACCAAATGTTTTCCAAGTCTTGCTCTTCAAGTTTAGTAAACAACCAATCAGAAATCATGGCGGTCGCCTTTAACCGTAACGGCGGCTCCTGCGATATTCTCGGTTGTGCGCACTGTTTTTGGCTTATCACGTGTTGGTTTGTCAATAATAGTGCCAGTTTCTCTCAATTTCTTCAAAAGAAAACGCACATACGGAGCTGACGGCGCCTCTTTTCTTCCCATTTCCGTACGTAATTGTCGCACACATTCTGCAACATTACCATGATTTTCAAAGTAGAACTGCACTATTTTCACGCATTCCTCAAGCGTAATCACAACCATTTTCGTTCAGCGGAAGGATAAAACTGACTTTCTGTCAAATCAGAAGTGACATTAAGGTTACCAGTGTTGAAATAACAGCTAGTTAAAAAAAAAAAGATTAGATGGCGGACCCTGTATATATTTTTGGAAATTTCAATTTAATTAATTTAAAACTTAAGAAGATTCCTTTCTTTGGTGATGGTTTTGAGTATAAGATCGTTAATCAAATTGATTCTCTCTCTCTATCTCTTTCACTCCCTCCCCCCCCTCCTTTTCTTCATATTGAATTTAATCTCGTCTAAAAGCCACTTAAATTGATTAGATAATTGTTTTCTTATGGAAATATATTTTTTTTTTTTTTCTAATCTATTAGAAGAATTAATAGGTGCGAGACAGTTTCGAGGTCATAAAATTCATTTAACATTTGGGTATAAAAAATCTTGAATTTCAAAGAAACCGACTAATCAAAGTCGAACGATTCCTTCCTCGGGGTTAAGTTCGAACTTTTTGAACAATTCAAACTTTTTGAATAGTTTTATATTTTTTACTTTATTTTAATTTTTGAATCGATTTTCTCAAAATTCGCTTCAACAATTAAATTCAAAAATTAATTATTTTTTAGATGCTCTTTAAAATGTTTGTCATTGAAATCTTATGAAGATCTCTTTATCATATCGCGGGTAACTAAACATATCTCGGCTCAAAAAATCTGGTGTGGCAAGACACACAACTTTCGATTACCGAAGGTATGAGGTGCGTTCAGTCACATCAGATTTGTTTACAAATTTTTTTTTTTTTTTTTTTTTTTTTTTTTTTTAAACCCTTTTCGGCTACAGAGGCCATTTAGGGGTTATTTCTTTATTAGTATACTTTTTAAATTACAAGTACCGATGGCTACCGGGGGCGTTCCACACGCTGATTGCTCGGGGGTCACCAATCCCAAACTTTGGCCGCGCTCGGCATCACTTAGCCGCAACGATTGTGGTGACTGTTGCTCTTCTCCGTTGCCAGGCCCCCCGGTGAATTTGTTTATATTTCCATGTTTTTTAATGACACCTGTATGATTTTGTTTTGATTTTTCTTTCCAAAATTAACGAAAAATGTCTTTTTCTTCTGTAATTATTTCAAAAACTATTCAGTTTTCGTAAAAATGTCAAAGAATAAAAACTTTTTAAAATTGAATTAATAATATAACAAAGAAATTGAAAATTTCGAAATTTCTGAAAAAACTTTTTAAGTAAAGTACTACTTCCAAGTGACGTATTTACTCCAAAAGTTGATAGAAATCTACAATTTTAGTGTAAGGAGCATATAGCAAATTTCATCGATCTAGCTACTTTGGTTTTTAAGCAATCGTGTTTACACACACACACACACACCCAGACGTAATTCCAAAAGAATAAACGAGAAAGTCTCGGGGAAGTCAATCCCCATATTTTTTTGAGATGGCGATATAAAAATTAGTCATAAACTATTTACATTTTTGAAATAGAATTTAATAGTGAGGTTTATGACTCTTTCAATTCTCGCCTGTCCCAGATTCCATCTCTTTCTTTAAGACGTCCTTAAATCACTGTCTCAAGGTCTTCCTGTAGTTAAAAACCTAATTCTCTTAAAATAGCCTGAAATTTCTTTATGTGTAGAAATAGCTAGAGCAGAGGTGTCCAAACTACGGCCCGTAGGCCAAACACGGCCCGAAAGATAATTTCATCAGGCCCGGAGGATGTTTTTGATTTTTCAAGTCCAAAATTGAAAAAAAAAAAAAAATTTATTAGGTCTAATAATAAAAAAGACTTTTTAAATTTATTAAAAACTAGCCGCGGCGTCCGCCTTTGGCGGGCTTCGCCTCTAGCCGTGGGGCTTCACCCCCTGGAACCCCCGCCAGCTTGTTCAGGCTCGCCTGCGGCGGATCCTCCGCCTTTTTTTTTTAAACATTCACACTTTCCTTCAATTCACACTCACACTCACACACACATTCACACTGTTTTTTCGGCAACTCAGGCCATATAAGACTTTGACGATAACCGTTATTGATTAATATACATATTTGGGGTCCAAGAATTGGTATCCAAATGGCTTAAATAAAATCATCGGATTGCCTGGGGTCCGAACCCGCGACGTTCGGTATAGAAGGCAGGCACGCTACCAACTAGACCAAGCCCCGAGGGCAACTTTCTCTTACCAAGGCTTTTTGTGACGAGTGTGTGTTAGTTTCAGCCGGTATTTTAGAATTCAAGATGTATAATTTATAACAAAGGAAAATATTTTTATTTTGTTACCATTGCAACCATTTCTCCTACCTTTGCTATGAGGAACAAGAGTAAAGTTGGCTACAAACAATTTTCAGATCAAAATGAGAATATACATTTTAAAGAGCATTTAAAAAATAATTGATTTATGAATTTGAATCAAAATCGGTGGAGCCAATTTTTGAGAAAACCGAAAAAAAAAAAAAACTGACAAAACATAGGTAAAGTACTTGTACAGTGAGGGACAATATTAAGTCCCATCCATGCTTTTCTACTTGTGATTATTTCATTGTTTAAAAAAAAAAAATTATAATTTTTTTAATAGAAACTTTCATGGTTCAAACCTAGAAAATCTCCAATAAAGATTTTCATTAACAGAAAAAAGACGCTATATTTTCAGCAATTTTTATTAATTATCAAGGCAATATTTCCAGATATTTCGGAGACCCTATCGGCACTCCTTCTTCAGTGGATTTCACCTCATTTTGAAAATGATTAATAATTGCTGGTCATATAACATGTCGCTTCCAAGCGTTTTAATGATAAGGGCCGTAATATGACAAATGAGGTGAAATCCACTGATGAAGGAGTGCCGATAGTGTCTCCGAAATATCTGGAAATATTGCCTTGATAATTAATAAAAATTGCTGAAAATATAGCGTCTTTTTTCTGTTAATAAACCAACTTCAGCAACACCACTTAAGGAGAAAGATTTTCATTTTATTTTATAAAAACAAAGAAATAATCACAAGGAGAAAAAGCATGGATGGGACTTAATATTGTCCCCCACTGTACCTTTTGGCCGATTTTGTTCAAAAGTTTCCTGTTACGTCTCAGGGGTGTGCCTATGTTAAATATAAAATTTCAACCTCGTAGCTCTATTTCCTTTGGAAATATTTCCTTTCTTTTTCTTTTTTTGGATTCAGGGGACCTCAAAAAGTGTATATCCATCAAAAGGGGTATTATCGTTTGTGGCTGTGCTGCTCCATGCCGGGAAATTTTTAGTGGGCTCAAAATATTATATTTACCGTGTGGTTTTATTAGTCAGTTCTTGACTTATCATGAGGGGAGACCCTCTGAGTTTCCTCGGCTGAATGCTGCGCATAGACATGATACCCGGAATGGTCAGGACTTTGGAATACCACTGCATAGGCTGACACGAGTGAAAAAAAAAACCCTAGATACTTCAGTATTATTATTTATAATCATCTGCCATGTGATTAAAAAAAAACTTATTTGGAACACGGGCATTCGGATCATCGCTCCGTCGCTTTCTGATCGGAAAATCCTACTATTCTTTGAAAGAATATTTTAATGAAGAATTTAAGGTTGTTCGGAATCACTTTATTAGTTTAAAAGCTAATTTTTTAATATGTTATTAATCACTATCACATACGTATAAAATAAAATTTTGAAGCAGATCTGACGCAGGGTTATCGTGCAATTAATTTTTAAAAAATTGAAATTTAACATGTAGCCTATGGGGAATAACGACGAAACGCACACATATCGAATTATATAGCCACCTCTGCAATAGATACAAAAACAAAAAAAACTTACATTATATCAATTCACTTCCGAGGGATACGTTAAAAATAAAATCAAAAAGTTTCTGCCGAAATCTTTTAAAGATATTTTAACAAGAAAGTCAAAAAATTCTCCAAAATGACAGTCGCCAATATTTAAAAATAAGGAAGAATCGAGAGCCAGATCAGCCTGGCAACGTCGCATAAAATAATTGTCTTTTCTCGATGTCAGTTACATTTTTTTTTCCATTTTACGATATTTTTTCTCGCAAACAGGGGCGTAGCCAAGGGGGGATGGGGGGGAGTCTCCCCCCCCAGGTCGGATCGAGTTGGCAATGTTGGCAAAATCAAGGACCAGTTGGCAAAATAAAGTTTATTTAACAGAAATTAATTTGTTTTAATTAAAAAAAAAAAAATTAAATTTTCTTTTTGTATTTTCATCTATTAAAAAAAAAAATTTTTTTAATTTTCAAATAAATAAATTTATTTTCTTTTTACTGAATATAAATTTATTATACAATATAATACAAACACATAAAGAAAATCATTAGGATTATTTTAAAAGGGAAAAATAAAATATTTGAACAAATAAAAGAAACCCCAGTCGTTCATTTGTTATTGGAAATGGAATAATTTTCTTTATTTACTATAATTGTAAAAAAAAAAGGAATTACACTTAAAAAATGTTTTTGATAGAAATATAAATTTTATACAGGTCAACAAAAAAGTTTTTTGAAATTTAGGTCCTGGCTATATGGAAGCGCTAATTCCAAAAATGCCATCAATTTTGCGCCATCGGCTCTAGTTTTAGAGATATAGAGAAAATTAAATTTTAATAAATAATCTGATCAAGAGCGACTCTTATTTTGAATTTTCTAGATATTTTTAAGTCGTTACCCCTTAAAAATATGCAGTTAGTTGAAATACTTAAAAAAAATACACTGAGAAAAAAATTTGGTTTTGTCAACTAAATGAGTTTAGTTGAAATTTTATTTAGTTAAGACAACTAAATAATCTTACGACTATGAAATCGTAGTAGGGGCAATGAAAACAATTTCATAGCGACAAATAAATGGTTTGGTTAAAACGATTTGACTAGGTCAATTACATTATTGTAACGGTAACAAAATTTCTTTGATCAATGCTACTAAATATTTAGTCAAGAGTCAACAATATCTTTTGGTACCCACAAAAGATTTTATCCATTATGACAACAAAATTATTTTGTTGCTACTAATAAACGGTTTAGTTGGAACGGTTTAATTGGAACAACTAAATTTTTGCAAAGATTACTAAATTATATTCATTGACGGCACTAAATATTTAGTAGGTAGTAGTAGTTTAGAGACAACAATATCATTTAGTATCAACGAAAAACTTTATTCATTGAAACAAAAAATCATTTTGTAGAAAATTCGAAATTAATGCTGCTACTGTTAAAATTTTCTATGTTAATTTTACAAACAATTTTTTCCCCAATGTTTTGGTAACAATTATTAAATTAAATACTTAATAATAAAATAATAATAAATAATTATTAAATTTAATATTATTTAATTCCAAATTTTAATTTTCCAAAATATTATTTTTATTTAATGAAATTTATTATTATTATTTATTATATTATTATTTATTTCTCAAGTAGAAAAACGGATTTTTTTTTCTTTAAAATTTTTCTAACGTCTTTTAACGACATTTATGTAAAATTGAAAAAATTGACTGTCTTTCGAATATTTTTTTTTTTTTTTTTTTTTTTTTCTTTTTTATTATTGGCTGTTGGCCAGAGGCCATCCCGCCATAAAAAATTTATACAATATAAAAAATACAGGTTATACAAAACATTTTACAAAATATTGTGTATAAAAACAAAAACGAACATAATATGTAAACACATGATTAGAAAACAACATTATAACAAAAACATGTTCCAAAAAAAAAACATAATTAGTAAATAAGTTTATAAGAAAAACACAGTTCAAAAAAAAAACATATTTGCAAAAACATTGTATGAAAAATATGTTATAGAAGGTAGCTATTTTACAAAAGTCACAGAGTAATTTTGGTAGAGATGTAAAAATTGTAGAGAGCTGCAACTATGGCGTCTGTAGGGTTCTTGATGATTTCTAGAAAATCAGGCGGACTTCGGAAATGGGGCACTATAGCTTGATTTAGGATGGAGCGTTCTTTTTTAAATTTAGGACAGTACATGAAGAGGTGTTCTGGAGTGGCATATGCGGTACAGGAGCAGCGGGGAGAAGGAACAATATTGAAGCGGAATAGATGGGCGAGAGATCTGGTATGGTTGATTCGGATTCTATTTATGAGACATATGGCAGGACGATTAATGGTAGTGAGTTTTTCGAACCAGGGTTTGCCAAGTTGTGGTTTTAATTTTGCACAGAAGGAGCCAGTTGTTTGTTGCGAGTTGTGCCAGTTGAGAGTCCATTCAGTTTTGAGTTGTTGTTTGAACAGGTTGAAAGTGTCTCCCCAAGGGATGCCATAGTTTAAGGGTTCGCCATATAAAGCTGCTTTTTTGGCTAAAAAGTCTGCTATATTATTCCCATGAGATGTTGCGTGAGCCTTGATCCATGAAAGTCGAACTTGGTTACCGGATGTTATAATGTCTTTGAGAATGCCTAGAATTTTGAGCTGAATGAGTCCTACCTCACCAGGTTTTTTGACCGATAAGATGGATTGTAAACTGCTTTTGGAATCTGAGTAAATAATGGAGGAGGTAAATGAATTCTGTTTTGTATATATCAGAGCTTCATAAATGGCTATTAATTCAGACGTGAATATGGATAGTTGTTGTGGGAGTTTATACATTGCCTGAAAAAGTGATTTGGATTCAAAGAAGGCGCATCCAATCTTGTCGGAACTTTTGGAAGCGTCAGTGAAAATTATGGCCTCGTGTTTTTCAGGATCCTCCTCTAATGTTTCTATGGATATGTATGGTAGGATTTCAAGCATTGTCGGGTCAACTGAGAATCTGGGAGGAAGCGAGTATTTTTCAATTTTTATATTTTTACTATTGAATTCTAGTGAGGCGTTTACTAAAGTCGGAATTTTTGGGTCACTGGGGCTATTGAAGTATTGTTCCAGTTCAGATATGGCATTTATTGTGGGATGAAAAAATTTAGATTTCCGTTTAATAAAAAATTTGAGAGCCAATTGTTTTCTTCTTATGGATAGCGAGGGTTCATTTGCTTCTATCAGGATTGCATTAACCGGAGATGACTTTAGATATCCCATGCAAAGTCGAAGTGCTTGGTATTGAATGCGGTCCAGAAGTAGAAGTGAAGTTTTTGGTGCGGATCCGTAGAGAAATGAGCCATAATCCAGATATGCTCTTATAGTAGCCCTGTATATTGTTATCAAGGACCTTGGGTCGGCTCCCCAAGAGAATCTAGCAATTACCTTGAATAGCCGCAGAGTCCGGGAACATTTTTCTACCAGAGATGTTATATGGGCTTTCCATAATAATTTTGAATCGAGAGTTAGTCCTAAATATTTAACTTTGGCATAAACCGGAAAGTTTTTTTGCCCCAATTGTAACTGATGCCATGGAGGGATTTGCCGTTTTGAAAATATACACACTGAAGATTTTGAGTATGAGATGGATAAGTTGTTGCTATTGAAATATTCTATTGAAGTACTAATGGCCATGTCTATATTTTCAATTGACTCTTCCAGATTTCGAGATGTGGAGTACAGAACCAGGTCGTCCGCATACTGTAAGATAGTAGTTTCACAGGATATTTGGTTATGGAGGTCATGTGTAAAGCAGATAAAAAGTAAGGGACTTAAAACGGATCCTTGCGGCACCCCTTTGTAGACTATTCTTGAGATAATATTGCCTTCTGTGATTATGTTGATTTTTCGCCCATATATTAGTTTGCAAATTAGGTTTGAAGTGGATGCTCCTATTCCGAGGTGTTTTAATTTCTCATGAAGGATTAGTATGTCGACGTTGTCATATGCGCTTTCAATGTCTAGGAAAACTGATGATGTGTACGATTTTTCTTTGAACGACTTTTGGATGTCACTGACCAGAATTGAAAGATTATCTAATGAGGAGCAGTTGGCTCTGAATCCGAAGGAATTTAGCGGCAAGTGGAGATGAGTTTCCAAATAATTTTCCAATCTGAATTTGACAAGTTTTTCGAAAACCTTCAAGAAACATGAGGAGAGTGCAATGGGGCGATATGATGCTCCTTGTAGTTTACTTTTGCCCGGTTTCAAAATAGGGATTATGAGATAATTTTGCCAGGTGTTCGGAATTTCGTGGGTAAATCGGATTTCATTGAAGATCTCTAAAGTGAAGTTCAGGGCTTGATGTGGTAAGTATTTAATGAGTGGGTACATAATTTTGTCCAATCCGGGGGTTGTGCATGGAGCGGTTGTTAGAGCACGCTCTAATTCAGTAAGAGAAAAGGGAAAACTTAGAATATCATTAGAAAGTGTGTTCGTTTCCGATGTCGTTTCGAACTTGTTTGGGACATCTGCTGGGGCTAACTTGTCCAGAAACTCCTCTAAAATTTCTTCCGTTGGAGTGTAGTTTTGAGTGACGGTCCCTTTGATACTATTGAATTTATTCCATATTTCTTTAGGAGTGAGTTGTTTGTTTATTGAGGAACAGAATTGTTGCCAGGATTTACGTTTGGCGATTTTTATTATTCTTTTGCTGTGTGCTTGTGCTTTCTTCAAATTGAGATAATTGTCTAGATTTGGGTTGGATTTGTATTTGGAATGGGCCTGTTTTCTTGCTTTAATTGTTTCAGAGCATTCCAGAGACCACCAACATACAGGTTTAAATTTAGGCGAAGGAGTTGTAATTTGACTGATGGGGATGGCCTGATTTGCAGATGCAATGATACTATCCTGTAAGTAGTTGTATTTTTCTGCTATTGTGGTAAAGTGTATATCATGGGAGAATTTTTGGAGCACTAGATTCATATAGAGATCCCAATTGGCTTCTTGGATTTTATATTTCGGGCAGATGTTTATTGGAGGCATGGTATATGTATAATCCCTTGTTATCAATATCGGAAAATGATCGGAGCCTAAGGTGTCATCCATAATTTCCCATTTAAGAAGCGGATATAGGTTACTTGAGCAGAATGAGATGTCAACTGCAGACGCGTTTGCTGAGTTGAATGTCAGACGGGTTGGGGATCCGTCATTAAGAGGCACGAGATCCAAATAATCAGCCAAAGAAGATAAGGCTTCGCCCTGACGGTCAACAAATGATGAGCCCCATTCAAAAGAATGTGCGTTAAAGTCGCCTAATACCAATAATGGAAATGGAATGCCTACGAATTTATTTTGCCAATCTGGGTATGGGAGGTAGTACCCAGGTCGACAGTAAACTGAAACGACTGTAATTTCAGACTTATCATATATGGTGATGGTTGCTCCACAAATCTGTATCTCATGGGTTGAATTGAATTTTATGGGTACGAAATTTAGTTTTTTATGGATTAGAAGTAGGGCTCCACCTTTTCCGTCTGCTCTGTCTTCTCTTACTATATTATAGTTACTGAATTTAAGTGGGCTATTTGGTTTGATCCAGGTTTCTGAAATTGCAGCGATATGGATTTTGAGGTCATGAAGGGCTACTTCAAGACTCCCTTTATTTGAAAATATGGATCTTGCATTCCATTGGAGGATTGAGAGAGTATCTATTCTGTTAATTGGGTTAGCCATTTTGAAAGGGCTTTTTTATTTTATCTATAAAGGGAAACTAAATAGTAAGAAACGACAAGAGTATTTTAGCTTGGGTTTTTGTTCATTAATGTTGGCAGCGAATCATTGATAAGGGCAACTAATCTATTTTTTGTTAAAGGTGACGATATCTCGTTAGCTAAAGAGGGGAATATATTGGAAATTATTGCCATGGTGGCAGTTAAAATTAACTGAGTAAGGCTTTCGTGGGTGATATTACTCCTGTATACTGGATTGTCCAGTATTGGAGCTTGTGGCAATTCTAGGTTATTGGAGGTGTTGAAAATTTTAGGCAGGGATGATTCTGGTCTGATATTTTGCCTCTGAGGATAAGAGATCTGTTGCCTTGGTCTGGTAGTGGATGTAGCTGGGATCTCTGCGGGAAGTGTCTTTTCGGGGAGAGGGGGGAAATTATTCATTGTGAGAGACTGGGCCGCTCTTTCTGCATATGACGGGGCTTCTTCATATTTATTCTCCCTTCTCTTATGCATTTCGGAAGCTTCTTTAAACGAGATGTTGTGCTGGGCCATACTATTTTTAATATTACTTTGTCTAGCAAATTCGGGGCAGTTGTCTTTATCTGTGGATCTATGGTCGCCTTTGCAATAAATGCAGGACGGAGGAGCTAGGCATCTTTCGTGGTCATCACCACAGAAATCACACCGTGTTTTGCTTTTACATGACTGACTAGTATGCCCGTATCTCAGGCAATTAAAGCACTGCACTACGCGTTGAATATACGTCTGGACCCGACAACGGACTCCTAGAACTTTTATGTATTCAGGAAGAGCCAGTCCTCTGAATGTTAAAATGACCACGGGTGTGGGGACTCGAGTACCTACATTATTCTTTTTATACACTCTTTTGACGTTAACAATATTATTTTCTGATATATTAGCCAGAATTTCTTCTTCTGTTAGAGAGCTCTCGACATCTCGAATGACTCCTTGTTTAAAAAGTAAAAAGTTTGGGATATAACAGGCATAATTATTGGTGGACCAGAATTGTCTAGAAATTATTGCATTAGCGTCGGTAAACGAATTTATTACAATTTTTATTCTAT
>JAKCPI010002095.1:0-14530 GCA_023213315.1 Euborellia annulipes | reverse complement strand
AGGTAAAAATTTCACAAAAAATATAATTTTGTATTAGTATTTTAAATTTCATTTCATTTTTACATAAAATTACTATTATCAAATAAATTCTCTATTTATTTACTTGCAAACTAACGGGGTTTTAAATGGGGATAAATTCGAAATTAAATAAGGATTAAAAGACTTCTTCGTTTACCCACCCTTAAAACTCACCATAAATTAAATAAAATATTTATAACAGTTATTTTTTGTATTTATTTATTTATTTATTAGGGATATATTCGAAAATAACTTTTTTTACCGCTTTTTAAACGAAATCGATCGATTCGTATACCTTATTTTGCAAATTCAAGGCGTTTGTGGGACCCTTTAAGTTGTCCAATTGAGTTGAAATTTTGCACACCCCTTTCATTTGTTGATTGGAACAGGATTAGGGGTTGTGAACAGCAAATTTTAAATTTTCAGAAAACCATACCTATAGCTAGGAATCACCCTGATGTACACCCCTTATCACCCTCTGGTTTGATCATTAAAAAAAGGACAATTTTATAAATATATGTTAAGAAAGAAAATACAAAAATAAAATGTTAACCCTTTATGAAAATGAAATATGCAAATTATAAATACCTTATAATTGGAGTGAGATGAGGGGTGTGTGTCCTTTTATTCTCACTAATAGAATCGCATTCGAAGAGGTGATTTTTGCACAGAGATGGCTCCTTCCTCGAGATGGATTCAACTAAAAGACTTGACTTGCTAATAATTTGCAATTACGTATGTGCTGTTTATTTTATAATAATGATGAATAATGATGACGAACATGGATGTTTTTTTCTAAGGTCTTTCTTCTGAAACAAAGAAATATTTAGCTATTAATTTTTATCCTATTCAATCATTAAATATTCAATAAAGATTATTTTATTAAATACCGGTAATAGTTTTATTTATCCCTTAATCCTTTCGCAAATATTCTTTTTAATTCTAATCCTAATATTGGAATATTTATTTTTGCAGAATAATTATTTGACTCATCTTATGAAAGTGTTATTTGGGCTAGTGGTATTATAAATTTAAAAAAAAATAAAAAATTCAATTTTATGTAAGAGCATCTAAAAAATAATTGATTTTTGAATTTTAATAAAAATCGTTGGAGCGAATTTTGAGAAAATCTAAAAAAACTGAAAAAGTACATCAGTAAAGTACTAGTATGATCAAAAGCTTATTTTCACGTTCTAGGTGGGTGTCTAACTTAAATATAAAATTTCAACCTCCCAGCTCAATTCTTTCATGCTTTAAATTGAACCCAGACTGACACACAGACAGACAGACAACACACCGACAGACCATGTCGCGAAATCCACTTTTTTGGACTCAAGGGACCTCAAAACGTGTATATCCATCAAAATCTCGACATCGAATTTTTTGACATGAATCCAATACTTTCTCTCTATATATTAACAGGGTGGATACAGAGAAATGATTTTAAATTTCCCTGATAATTCTAGGTTTTCCAGAAAATTTTTCTATTTTTCCATGATTTAAAATTTTTATTCGTGTATTAAAGTTGTTCGCGTTCCCCTGGCCTAGTTATTATCAATTTGGTTAATGAAATTTTTAATTTGGAAAAAAATATATTAAAATTATAAACTGCACTCATATTCTTCTCCAAATAATAATAGAGAAATAAATACAGTATGAACGAACTCGATAAAGACGATGGGTCCTTGTTCTCGGTGTTGATGGTAATTATAAACTGTTTACGAATATAATTTATTTTAATTAATATTTAAAAAATCTGTTGTGTGACTGTCGCACAGCACACAACAGATTTTTTGCGTCGACATATAAGCTTATATAATTTCCGCCGATATAAACACTATTTCCATTCACACTCAACACTCACAGACAGATCCCTGGGATAGATTTTGTTCACAGACACACAGGAAGACTGACTGACAGACCATGTTGTTAAAATGTTCTCAGAGAATATTAGAATTTGCAGGTCGAAAATTTTGAATTTTAAATTATTTTATAATCAAAAAAAATGAAAATTTAATTGTCAAGGCTTACCCAGTGCAGAGAGGCTCGAAGTGCGCTGGTGAGATGGAGATGCCCGAGGGAGAAGTTCAATGATGAAGGGAGAAGTCGACCTCTGTAAAAGATAAAAATTGTTATATTTTCTTGTTAACTAGAAGAGAATATACAAAAAAAAATAATATAAAATAACAGGTAATAAAATTTTAATTAGAATAGAAAATATACACCTGTTACCACCCTCTTTTTCATTATTAAAAAATTTTATAACAAAATGTTCAGAGAGAAAATATAAAAATAAAATCTGTTTATTAAATCTTATGTGGTTTGAATTATTATTATTAGGGGAATTTTTAATAATAGACCACATTTTTATATTAATTATTCATTAAAAACTTGAATCGGAACAAGTGCAGAGTACATAAGAACGACTGCATAATACGCAGCCGAAACGTTGTACAGTATTTATATTTTTAATAAATAATTAATAATAAAAATGTGGTCTAAATTAAAAATTCTCCTAATAATAACGTATAAAATGTTAACCCTTTATAAAAGTGAAATATACAAATTATAAATACCTTTTAAGGGCGCGATGTGGTGTGTGTGACATTTTATTCTCACTATATCATCGCAATAGTAGAGAAGCAGATCAGTTCACAATTTAAAAAAAAAAATTGAGTGTATGCTGTTTCTTTGATCATAAGGATGACTCAAATGGATTTTTTTTCCTAAAAGCTCCTTCTTCTGAAACAAAGAAATATTTATATATATTATTTTTTATCTTCTTGTATTACCTTATTTTAAATATTCAATAAAGATTATTTTATTAAATAATTGTTTTATTTATACCTTAATCCTTTTTCAAAATATTCTTTTTAACTATACCTATAGTAAATAGGAATATTTTATTCAAATCCCCTTAAAAAGGATAATAGTTAAATTATAGTCCTGTCTCTACTCTCGCATCCCCTATAACCTTTCTACCAAAAAAAAAAAATTTATCCCTTTCACGTTTGTAAATTTTCAAGTTGTTGATCTAATGCGTAAAGAAAGTAAAAAGATAAAATTTTATAGAAAGATTTCTATAAATCGACTAGCACCCCTCAAAATGCATTCTCACAACCAGGGCCGCAGACAGAGGGAAGGAGGGCGATATCCCCGGGGCCCGGGCCCTTTGCTCTCCAATCTTAAAATTCTAATAAAAAATAATTTTCATGGTTAAAATTTCAATTTCGTTAAAAGACTTAAATAAAAAAGGCAAACACCCTTAAAATCATCCCTTGTTGAATAAATTTCTAAGGAGGATGCAATATCTTAAATATCTTTTATTAAATGCGACTAATCTAAAAAAAAAATTATTTTTTCGAAAATCAAAAAAAAAGTCTCTATAAGTTGTAGATATTTTAAATAGCTTTAATTTAAAAAAAAATTTGAGGTCGATAGCTTCAAAATTGTGGCCGCGGGAATCTACCAAAATTAGCACCCCGAGACGCGCACCTTAATAAATTGATAAATGAGGATATTGATAAAAAAAATTACCGAACAAATAAAGTTATTTAAAAAAAAAATTTAATCATTACCCTCCCCTTCATTTCGATAGGCCTAATATAGAAAACAGACAATTTTTTCAAAAGTCGCCCCTGTAAAGGATAAAAATTCTATTATTTGAAGAAAGTCAGAGTTTACTAAAAAAATATTATGGATAAAAGATTTCTAAGAGAAAATAGTATTAATAATTTAATAGGAATGGAAAATGGGAAATGTACAACCCTACCACCCTCTGGTTTCATTATTGAAATTAATAGATAATTTTATAAATTAGAAAATATAAAAATAACCCTTTATGAAAATGAAATATGCAAATAATAAATACCTTTTATTTTAATTGGAGTGTGTGATGTTTTATTTCGCGATAGAGGAGAGGCACTTTGCAGAGAGATGAGTTCAATCGACTGGCCCCTTGCTCGAGGTGAATCAAACTAAATCACTTGCTTGCTTGCTTATACTTTTTATTCAAAAATACTTTCCATTTGCGTAAATAATCTTTCTTTGATCATGTTGATGACGAACATGGATGCTCTTCCTTCTGAAACAAAGAAATATTTATTTATTATTTTTTATCCTCTTCTATTTTATATATAAATATTAAATAAAGATTATTTTATTAAATAATTGTTTTATTTATCCCGTAATCCTTTCCTAAATCCCTTACTAGAGTATAGTGGAACATTTTTTTTTTTTTTTTTTTACATTTTACCTCCTATATATTGGATTTTATTAGAATAAAATTATTTAATTAACCAAGTATTTATTAATTTAAATAAGCGTATATATAATAAATACTTGGTTATATGTTTTTCATAATTACCTCATGGACCAACACATGATATATATAATTCTTTATTTATTTTAAATTTTAATTATTCTAATCCCACGAGATATTATTTAAAACCCCTAGGACAAGAGCAGGGCCGCAGGCAGACTTGACGGGCCCCGGGGCTACTTACTAATACGGGCCCCCCCCCCCAAAAAAAAAAAAAAACTTAGTTTTTTTTTTTTAGTATATAAAAAAGGCTATTGTGGCCTTCATGCCAACAATTTTTTACACAGTTTTTGACACAACTTTTGAAATAGTTTATACATAGCTTACAATATTTATTTAAATAAAGTTATTTAAAAATTTTTCAAAATTTCCTAAACAAAGAGTTACAATAATTTATCGAGGCCAGATCCGGACAGAGAATTTCCGGGGGAATCTGGGGGTATGGAAAATTTTTTGAAAACTAACCACTGAAATCTGCATTTTTAGCTATCCTGAGTCGTGAAAAGATCAAACTTGATATGAGCTTAAAGGGCCCGGGCCTCCCTGAGGAAAAAAATTTCAAGAAAATGATTTTTTCAGTTGAAATTTTAAGATTTCAAGAAAATGATTTTTTTTAATAAAAATTTTAAGATTTGAGCGTAAAGGGCCCGGGGCTCCTGAGGAAAAAAATTTCAAGAAAATGATTTTTTTTAATAAAAATTTTAAGATTTGAGCGTAAAGGGCCCGGGGCTCCTGAGGAAAAAATTTCAAGAAAATGATTTTTTTTTAATAAAAATTTTAAGATTTGAGCGTAAAGGGCCCGGGGCTCCTGAGGAAAAAATTTCAAGAAAATGATTTTTTTTTAATAAAAATTTTAAGATTTGAGCGTAAAGGGCCCGGGGCTCCTGAGGAAAAAATTTCAAGAAAATGATTTTTTTTTAATAAAAATTTTAAGATTTGAGCGTAAAGGGCCCGGGCCCCTGAGGAAAAAATTTCAAGAAAATGATTTTTTTTTAATAAAAATTTTAAGATTTGAGCGTAAAGGGCCCGGGCCCCCTGAGAAAAAAAATTTCAAGAAAATGATTTTTTTTTTTGAAATTTAACTTTTTTTATTAGAATTTTAAGGTGGGAGCGCAATGGGCCCGGGCCCCCTCGGAGGGCCCGGGCCCCGGGGATATAGCCCCCCTGCCCCCCTGTCTGCGGCCCTGGACAAGAGGCAAATACTATGGGCTATGGCCCAAGTACTAGAATGAATTTAAACATTCAGATACTTTAAACATAATTAAAATTGAGGACGGTAGGGTAATTAAAAATTATTATTATTAATAAAATAGATAAAAGAAACCAAGCATCTTTTTTTATTAGTTCTTTAATGAATTCTTTAAGATAATTTTTACCAATAAAAGATTCTAAATAATAAATTTAAAATTTATTTAGTCCCTTGTGGAGAAAAAGAAAACAAAGGGAATGTTTAGTTTTAAGAAAATTTTGAAAATTCTCAAACGTCAAAGGCGATGGCTCTTTTGCAAATGAGTTCAAATTTTGCAGGCATTATTTTTTAATGCATTGGAAAAGATCTATGTATCTACTATTTTACTATTCTAAAAAAAATTTTTGACCTATTATTTATTTTTCGTGGTGTGGTTGAATCGGCAATTTTGCTTTCCTTGAAATAATATAATTTAAATTAGAATTCCCAGAATTTTTACCGCGATTTATATGGATTAAAAAATAATATTTTTTAATTACGTGATTGAGTTAAGACAAATCCATTTTTCTTAAGGGTTTGTTTCTTTTTGATTATTTTTTTTTTTTTTAATTTAACAAATCTTTCTATATACATAAAATTTGTAGAATAGGAAACTAACTTGGGGGGGGGGGTGGTTTAAAAAAAGGAATCAAATTAATTTTCATATAAAAATTAATGAGAAAAAGAGATGGAAATTTATTCATTAATTAATTTTAATAAATGAATGTGAATTACTGAATGAATCGATCGATAAGAAGATGCGTGAGCCGAGGGGGATCGAATTATATGTAAAAACAAAGGAAATATAAGTTCACGAAACGAAAGTCGGATAAACAGGCTTGTAGCATCTACGACCCAGAAACGTAAACAAATTTAAAAAAAATATCACTTATTACTATAAGACTGACGAGGGATAAAAGTTTAAGAAAGCAACCCTCCTATTCATTTCCATTTATGTCTAATATAGATGCAGATAATGTTTTTAAAAATAATTAGAAATATTTTTTTATCTTAGAATGTTCCCAGAGAGAATCAAAATTTTTAAGAAGAAAATTTTATAGACTTTAGTTGAGAAAATTGATTTTTTACTAAAGAAAAAATTTTGGAAAAAAACAACCCACCCGTTCAAAAAAAAGGAAGTCGAATCAAAAAAGAGAGAGAGGGAGACTTTTATAGATTTAAATGATAATCAATTATTATAAAATGAGGCGGGGGCTGATATACTTGAGATTTTAAAAGAGAGAGGATCCCAGGAAAATGAAAATATTATTTGTAATATGAAATTATAATTTGAAAAAATGTGATTGACAGAACTCACCTATTGAAGAGAGAAGTGCGCGCTGTGATGGGGATGCTCCAGCGAGAAGGACGATGATGAAGGGAGAAGTCGACCTCTAGCAATAGACACCCCTGTAAAAAATAAAAATTATTATTTTTTCTTATTAAATATCCGTGAGATTGTGTGTAGAAAAAGAGAGTTTACAAAAAAATAAAAAATGATAATAATATTTTAATTAGATTGAAAAGTGTACACCACCCTCAGTTAACATTATTAAAAATAATAATATAGTTTTAAAACGAAATGTTAATCGCAGTTATTATTTTTATCATTGACGAGAGATAAAAAGTTTAAGAATTTATATTTTAAATTATAGGTTAACTTTTCTGCAATAGGGGTGGGGAGGGAGAGAAAATAATAAATTTCCTTACATATAAAAATTTTACAAAAATATAATTTTGTATTAGTATTTTAAATTTCATTTTTAAAGAAAAATACTATTTTGTTTATCAAAAGGGGTGATTGATTATACACCCCTTGGGTACACGACTTCATTATAGAGTTACATCTAAAAAATTGGATAATTTTATATACCCTAAGTAACAGATTTTAAAAGAGAGAAAAAAAATAAAAAAAGAATGAGAATAGAAATTTAATTCGTTATCAAAATGAGAAATGAAAATATTCATTACCTTAATAAAATGTAATGAGTTTGGGAGATGAACGCCTTAATCGCACAAATAACAACACATTATAAAATAAATTAAACACACACGAGAGAGAGAGAGAGAGACAAGAGGTCCACGTAATGACTCGTGTCTCGTCTCGAATACAACTGACAGACAGGCTGCAGGCATCGATCGATAGAGAAATAGCATTACTCTCTGAGCGCCCAAAAAATAAAATTATCAAATTCTCTATTGATAAAAATTCTGAATCCAATAGTTTCTCTCAAATTATATATGAAGTAAAAATTGATTTATTTGTCGTTTCAAGTGCCGATTACACTCATCAATCATTAGAGAAATCAAGGTATTCTGTTATCACACGTAATGACATGACTGCTGACTCGGTGATATGATTCTACTTTAGTGAGATAATAAAATAAGAATCTTAACAATTAAAATTACAAGCGAATCTGGTGGTTAAATTAACAAGGTATTTTAATTGGTAAGATTCTTATTTTATTATCGCAATAAACGAGTATCATATCACACTCATTGAAGTTGATCATCTACTACCCTATTTGGCCCAAAAATAGCTTTGTTTCAAATAGTGATTTTAAAAGACGCTAAAAGTAACCTTGATCTAAAATAAAGGTAGTCAGTGAGAGGGACGGAGTAATTCAATTTTGTCTGAGGGGGCGGTTTTTTTTTTTTTTTTTTTTTATTTAAGGTCTTTTTCGGCGTCGGAGGCCATTTAGACCCCGTCCCTATTTATTTAAATTGATTGTTAGCCAATTCCATTTAAATTAAAACGGTACGGGATGCGAACTCGGTGGGGGCAGTTGGTTGGAAGATACAATTTCCAGGAGGGCTTCTCTGGGGGATGAAAATTTTTTAAATACTAACCCCGTTAAGGTGATTTGGGACTTACAAATTGACAGTTTAAATAAATGTAAAAATATATTTTAGACAAAAAAATCATAATTTCTTTAGATGACTAGTTTTTAAATTTTTTTTCTCGGAGGGGGCAGTCGCCCCTTTAATCCGTCCCGCGAAAGTGGGAAGTCCTGGTATGAGTACAGGGGAGCGCGATATCTATACTATTATATAAAAGACAATCTCTGTCTGTCTGTCTGTCTGTCTGTCTGTCTGTCTGTCTGTCTGTCTGTCTGTTTGTAACGCATAGACTCCGAAACTACTGGACCGATTTTCATGGAGTTTTTTTTAATGGGTAGGGAATTTTCCGGGGGTGGTTTTAGGCTATCATTATATCGAATTAGGGGTAGGGAACCCCCCCTTTTTGGGGGGTTATCAATTACCCCATAGCAAAGCATTGGAAAACAGGATCTAACTCGCTTTACGAAAAATATATTTATCAAATCTTTAAAATGAAAAATAAAAACTCTTCCTCACCCTAACAATTCGACATTTGAAAAGATTTTTCCGCTCTGCGCCCCCACCCACCCCCCTAAAATTTTATTTTTTTTATTTTTCATTCGATTTTAATAAAATTTAAAATGACGCTTTCTTAGGGTGTAAATAATTGAAAAATGGTATTTTAGACATCAGAAAGTTCAATCACCCCCCTGACCCCCCCTGAAATTTATTTTTCATTCGATTTTAATAAAATTTAAAATGTTGCTTTCTTAGGGTGTAAATAATTGAAAAATGGTATTTTAGACATCAGAAAGTTCAATCACCCCCCTGACCCCCCCTGAAATTTATTTTTCATTCGATTTTAATAAAATTTAAAATGTTGCTTTCTTAGGGTGTAAATAATTGAAAAATGGTATTTTAGACATCAGAAAGTTCAATCACCCCCCTGACCCCCCCTGAAATTTATTTTTCATTCGATTTTAATAAAATTTAAAATGTTGCTTTCTTAGGGTGTAAATAATTGAAAAATGGTATTTTAGACATCAGAAAGTTCAATCACCCCCCTGACCCCCCCCTGAAATTTATTTTTCATTCGATTTTAATAAAATTTAAAATGTTGCTTTCTTAGGGTGTAAATAATTGAAAAATGGTATTTTAGACATCAGAAAGTTCAATCACCCCCCTGACCCCCCTAAAATTTATTTTTCATTCGATTTTAATAAAATTTAAAATGTTGCTTTCTTAGGGTGTAAATAATTGAAAAATGGTATTTTAGACATCAGAAAGTTCAATCACCCCCTGACCCCCCCCTGAAATTTATTTTTCATTCGATTTTAATAAAATTTAAAATGTTGCTTTCTTAGGGTGTAAATAATTGAAAAATGGTATTTTAGACATCAGAAAGTTCAATCACCCCCCTGACCCCCCTGAAATTTATTTTTCATTCGATTTTAATAAAATTTAAAATGTTGCTTTCTTAGGGTGTAAATAATTGAAAAATGGTATTTTAGACATCAGAAAGTTCAATCACCCCCCTGACCCCCCCTAAAATTTATTTTTTATTCGATTTTAATAAAATTTAAAATGACGCTTTCTTAGGGTGTAAATAATTGAAAAATGGTATTTTAGACGTCAGAAAGTTCAATCACCCCCCTGACCACCCCTAAAATTTATTTTTCATTCGATTTTAATAAAATTTAAAATTACGCTTCCTTAGGGTGTAAATAATTGAAAAATATATTAATCAAATATTTAAAATAAAAAATAAAAACTCTTTTTCATAATTAATTAAAATACATTTATCTGGACAACTCTTAGTCATATCCCGAGACGCCGCCCGCCAGGGTCTAGCGGGGTAGGGTTGCCGAAGGCAACCCTACCGCAGCTAGTGCTCAATAAATCAATTTATACCTTTTGCCCCCAATTTATAATTCAATTTATTATATTAATTTAACAAATTAAAATAAAATAATCTGTTCTAGAATTAAATTAAATTTTTATTTTTGTTAATTTGTTTCTTGAAAACTGTTTTAAAATATACTATAAAACATTGACTTGAATTTAATTTCTATTACTCAACTTTTAGATTTCCACAGGGAACGTTAATAGAAATACAAGAATAAAATGTTTAAATCTAAAATAATATTAAATGTGTTGAATAAATAATTTAAAAAAAAGTAACTAATTGAGATACTGATAGAGTAAAGGGCCCTGTAATAATCTCTCTTTTCAGTCATATATACTAGCAAGTAATTAAAGGCTATGTTATTCAAAAGCAGGCAGATTTGATAGTTTTAGAAAAATAGCTTGACATTTGAGTTGCATAACTGATTGATATTTGCTTCTTAATAACTCATTCCCCGCATATACATTTGTACAGTGAGGGACAATATTAAGTCCCACCCATGTGTTTTCTACTTGTGATTATTTCATTGTTTAAAAAAAAAAAATATTATATTCTTTAATGGAAACTTTCATGGTTCAAACCTAGAAAATTTCCAATAAAGATTTTCATTTTCTTTTATAAAAACAATGAAATAATCATAGATAAAGCATGGGTGGGACATTACCCCTCACTGTACGTATAAAACACAAAAAATCTACACTAGTGACTTGTTGTGGCAGTTAATTTAGAGAATAATTATATATGTTTATTTAACATTTAAATAATATAAGTTAGGATCTTGGAAGCGAATTACCTTAATATATTTAAACAAATGTACTAATTTGTACTTGTCTAGAAAATTTAACAGTGAAATGAACAACTTTCCCCAATTAGCTGTATTTTATTTTACCAGACTCAAGATCAAAAGAAAAAACGAAGAAAATCTTATTTTATTAATCTGCCCTTTTGAGAAATTGTGGACCCGAGTCTTTTTCCTGGACTCTCCATAACGTTCTCTATAAGACGGCAAAATTACAGGAAGTTGGTGACAGACGGACAGACGGACACTCCGCTATTATAAATATAAGATTTTTCTTTCTCTTACCTCTATATATGTTAATATATATAGAGCAGCGGTTCCCAACCCGTGGGCCGCGGGCTGATTGAAACTGGGCAGCGGAAGTCTAAGAGAAGATAAAAATTATTAAAATAAAAAAAAAATAATAAAATTTTTTTAATTTTTTTTTAAACAATTATTTATTTAAATCAAATCCTCAAACGATTTTACTTAAACATACACGCATTCATTTATATATATTGATCTGATACAGACTTTTCCACTATTATAAAAATGAATAGATGTTTAATTAAAAAAATTTAAGTTAGAGGACAGTTATTCAGAGATCTTATTCTCTGAATAGGATTAGGTAAAATATTTCGGCCTTCAAATCGCCCTAATCCCTGTTGCCTGTGTAATGGTATCAATTACTGATTATTATCTGAAATATAATTAGTTGCACTCTGGGTTTTGATTGTGAAAATAAAAGTATATATTTTCTTAAAGAGCAAATTTATTTGTGGAAAAAAATAGCGATCGAGATTAACTTTCAAATTGTTTTATAAAAATCAGGTGTCTTTTTATTAATTCTATTTATTTAAATTGCAATTAAATTATTATAAATCTTTGTCTCTCTTCTTTAGATAAGATAATCTCATTTGACTTGGTCTTAAATTTGAATGTTTAAAAAAATAATTAAATAAACGAAAGAATGTATTGAATTCCTCAAGCCGTGTTCTTTTTTATATTTAAATCAATTATTACTATTGAACCTACTTGAATTGAATTACTATTGCCGTGAGAAATTCACTTTTTGCGACCGAAAAGTCCTTGAAATTATCTTAACTAAATTATTAAATTATTATTACTACGGTCCATTTAATTATAGTTTTAATCTAAATTCAAATTTTATATTTTAATTATTTTAAGAGTTTATTGTTCAGTTTATTATTTAAAAAATAATGCTATTTGGCAAGAAAATCGTGTGATTGTGAGCTTACTGATAGAGATATTTGGTGTTTGGGTTGTCCGGATTGATGTCTTCGGCGGCTGTTGGAGTGTGACTCGACGAAGGCAGCAATCTCGGAGACCGAAATGTCGTTTTTATAAGAAGTCGAACTCGACGATAGGATGTCAGCTCGCAGACCATTGTTGTGTTTTTTAGTGTAGTTTTTTTGTTTTATTTATTTGATTTTTTTGTTGTATTTGTGTTAATTTCTTCTTTCTTGGTTTCTTCTTTCTTAATAATAATTGTTTGATTTTTTTCTAGGTTTATTTGATATATTGTTTAAGTTTTTGTTTTATTTATATTATTTTAATTAAAATTGTTTTTTTTTACTTTCTCTTACCTATGTATATATGTAATATATATATAGAGAGAAAGTATTGGATTCATGTCAAAAATTCGATGTCGAGATTTTGATGGATCTTCACGTTTTGAGGTCCCCTGAATCCAAAAAAGTGGTTTTCGCGACATGGTCTGTCTGTCTGTGTGTCTGTCTGTCTGTCTGTCTGTGTGTGTGTGTGTGTTCAATTTTAAGCATGAAGGAATTGAGCTACGAGGCTGAAATTTTATATTTAAGTTAAACACCCCCGGGACCGGAAAAATAAGCTTTTAATCAAAATCGGTCAAAGAGTACTAGTACTTTACTGATGTACTTTTTCAGTTTTTTTCGATTTTCTCAAAATTCGCTCTAACGATTTTGATTAAAATTCAAAAATCAATTATTTTTTAGATGCTCTTTCAAATGTATATTCTCGTTTTGCCCTCAAAATTGTTTGAAGCACACTTTACTCTTGTGCTTCATAGGAAAGATAGGAGAAATGGTTGCCATGGTTACAAAATATAAATATTTTCCCATACTTATAAATTTTACATCTGAATTCAAATATTCCCTACTGCCGGGAACTAAATACATGTCGACACAAAAAATCTGGTGTGACAAGCACAGTACACAACTTTCGATTACCGAAGGTAAGAGAAAGTTGTGTGCTGTGCGCCAGTCACACCAGATTTTTTTTGTTATTTTTTTGTTTATGGGGTTTTGATAGTGTGGGCTGTTTGATAATTTTGTGCTCTCGAGTCGTTGTCTCCTTCCATTATATAGTCCAAATTCTTCTCTCGCCTGACGTCAGCCTTGTCATATTGTCCTTCTGCTCTGAGTTCCAGCAGCAACCAATTTTTTAATATCTCTGCACTTTTGACTTGTTAATTGTTAAATTGCTCATACCACTCGAAATTTAATGCCAAATAACAAATTTTGATTTCCTTAAAACTAACTCACTCTCACTTTTTAGGAAATTATTTTAACCTTAGATTGCCAATTTAATAAAAAAAATATCGTTTTTCTGATTATCAGTTCACTCTTATCATTTTCTTTTTAAATAAATTATTTTAAATATTTCCTAGAATTTATTAATTAGGTGATCTTTTCCCTATGGACCATTTTCGGTGATGGTACAATATGTATATGCGAAAATAATATTATACAAATTCATTTGTTTATATTTACAGGTTTTTTAATGACAGTGTATGATTTTTTTTGTCGTTTTCTTCGTTGACGCCGACCCCGCAAGGACAGAAGAACTTCTGAAGAAGAAGTAAAAGAAGTCGTTTTCTTCGTTGATTATTTCAAAAACTATTCAGTTTTATTAAAAATATCAAAGAATAAAAACTTTTTTAAAATTGAGTATTTTATCATAATATAACAAAGAAATTGAAAATTTCGAAATTTCTTAAAAAACTTATTAGGTAAAGTACTACTTCCAAGTGACGTATTTACTCCAAAAGTTGATAGAAATCTACAATTTTAGTGTAAAGAGCATTTACCAAATTTCATCCATCTAGCTGCTTTGGGTTTTAAGCAATCGTGTTCACACACACACACACACACACAGACATAATGCTCAATATGGTATTTTTGGACTCAGGGAGGTCTAAAACGTGAAGAAACATCAAAATCTCGAAGTCGAATTTTTTTACGATTACAATACTTTCTCTCTACGAGAAAGTAAAAAAGTAATTAATCCTTTCTTCTTCTTTAAATAAAATCTTTAATTAAAATTAAAATAAATTGATTTTCAAATTTAATATAATTTTTTCTTTTTTTATCTCTTTTTTTAAATAAATTATCTTTATATGTAATTTTTAACTTTCCCACTAACCAAAGGTTGGACAGGTAAAGTTAATGTCATTGTAAA
>JAKCPI010002094.1:0-19389 GCA_023213315.1 Euborellia annulipes | reverse complement strand
GAATTAAATTGGAAAAAAAAAATCGATAAATTAAAATAATAATAATGAAAAAAATAATAATATTAAGAAAAAATCTGGTGTGACTGGACGCACCAGATTTTTTTATGTCGAGATATATTTAGTTGCTCTTTTTTTTTTTTTTAACATTCACACTTTTTTCTCATTCACACACACATTCTCACTGTCTTTTCGACAACTCAGGCCATATAAGACGTTTACGATATCCATTATTGATTTAATATACATATATGGGGTCCAGGCATTCTTATTTAAGCCATTTGTTATCTAATTGGCTTAAATAAAATCATCGGACTGCCTGGAGTCCAAACCCGCGACGTTTGGTATACGAGGTTAATACGCTAACCTCTACGCCAAGCCCGAGGGCATTTAGTTGCTCTTAGCACTTGAGTTCCAAACTTGACCACGTGATACATAGATGGCGCTCAGCTACGAATGATTCTACATCAGTAAAGGGTACTTCAAACGATTTCCACGAAAAATTTCACTAATATACCTTTTAAAAAGCATCTAAAAAATAGTTCATTTATGAATTTTAAACAAAATAGTTGAAGCTCATTTTGAGAAATTCGCAAAAATCTGAAAAAGCACATCAGTAAAGTGTACTTTGAACGATTTCAAGGAAAAATTTCACTGATATACTTTTTAAAGAGCATCTAAAAAAAAGTTAATTTATAAATTTTAAACAAAATGATTGGAGTGAATTTTGAGAAAATCGAAAAAAAATGAAAAAGTACATCAGTAAAGTACTAGTACTTTTTGGTAGATTTAGATTGAAAGCTTCAGTGGTGAATCCAATACTTTCTCTCTCTATATATATATATATATTAACATATATATATAGAAGTAGGAAAAAGTAAATAAAAATTGAAAAACCCATCATTCATTTTCATCCAGGAGTGTCAAGTAAACAACATTTGACCGTAAAGTAGAATTTAATTTTTATAATTCAATAATTTATTAATGCAAATAACTTGTAAATATTTATTAATTCAAATACGCGAAAAAATTAATAAATATTTAATTATATGCATTTCCTCGAGGCTTACATACGCGATGTACTGTATATAATTTCTTAAATATTATATATAGGCCTATAATTGCTTATTTAATTTTTACTTTCTCTTACTCTATATATGAAACATATAGAGAGAAAGTATTGTTTTATTTGATTAAAAATATCAAACGGGCTTTAAAAATATAGACAACTCTCTATTATATGAAAAAAAAGAGAAAGAATATTATACTACAATTTTGAAAGATTATCTTGAGAAAGTTATTATTCTCTCTCACTTTATCACTTTTTGTAACATTATAACAGCGCATAATGACACGCATCTGAAATTTTCAAATGGGTAAAATTTAAAAGGATTTTCGTGTTCTCTAGTAATATTTAATTAACATCACGCCTCCTTTATTTTTCACACTCATAATAATAATAATAACAATAAACAAAAAAAAAATTTGATTTGAATTTAAAATCAATAAAACGTTAATTAGGTTGAGAGAAATTTTGGAATTGACTGTACGTATCCATGTGTGTTTAAAGGGACTAGTGGGAGGAGGGTTTGATACGACATGCTAACTATTAATTAAATGTGTGTATGTGTGTTTGGGGAGGGAGAAATTTCTTTGGGTAATCTGATCCAGGTCAACTTCATCTATCTTCTAATTATACTGCCTAATAACAATTTGAGGCTGCAGGCAAATTGTATTTAACATGCATACACATAAACACACATACAGGTCTATTCTCTAAAAACAGACGTTAAAATTTAATATCATAAATTGGGTGTTAAAAAGTAATAACACTAACGTTAAAAAATGATATTCTTTAAACAAAGTTTTAACAGCAACGTTTTTTTTTTTTTAATAAAAAAAATTTTTTTTCCATTCACACAGTCTTTTCGGCAACTTAGGCCATTTAAGACTTTTAACGATACTCGAGGGCTAGGAGTGACGTTAACATGTTGTTTTTATCTCGAAGCTGTCAAAATCAAAACCTTACTTTTTAGGTTAAAGACGCCATTTTTATGAAATAAATACGGCGCTAAAATATTAAAGGCATTCCCTAGACATAACATTAATTTTTAACACTCTTGACTAAATGTTAAATCTTTGGGGTTAAAATGTTTTTTTAGTGAATATCAATATGAGGCAAGGAGGCGTTAAAATGAATTAAATCTGATTTCAGATGTTAAAAGTTAACGTTTTTGCTTAGAGTGTTTAGAAAATAAACCTGATATAGTGTTTACAAATATTAATTACCGAAAAAGACAACAATTCAAAGGATAGAAGAAAGTTGTTATTTTTCATTTTTAGAGATAGGTTTTTTTTTCGGCATCTTAGGCCATATATACTTTAACGAAACTCATCCTTTATATTAGGTGCCTTCAGGCACTTTTATTTATACCATTTGGTATCTAAATGATTTAAATAAAATGATCGGACTACCTGAGATCCGAACCCACGACCCTTGATATAAAAGCCCAGGACACCAAGGCCCGAGGGCGGTTTTTAATTTTTAAAAAGAAATTTTAGTTTTGTCTATATTTTGACCTATATTCCATATAAAAATTTTTCTTCCTAGACCTGGAAGAGGTGAGGTTCTTCTCATACATCTAAAACAGCAAGGAATATTTTTAATTTAACAATTTTTTTTTATATTTCCTAGAGAGATGCCTTCTTTCTTTCTGATTTTTTTAATAGTAATCAAGTACTAGCCTCCCCTACTAGTAGTACTATTATTAGCTCTGGATCTTGTTTATTTATGATGCACATGAAACGTCATTCGCACAGCTTCCATATTTCACAGTTTAAATGAGAGAGGGAGAAGCAACAACGTGCATGTCCATTTCGGGCTGTTTGTTGCATTTATGCATTTCCTTTTCGTCTCTCTATATTCTATTTATTATAATATATATGTATAGATTTGATAGATAGAAATAGAGAGAGAAAGGGAATATTGCATTTGGACAATTGCACTCTCTCTTAATACCGGAAAGGAGAAGGAAATTAGAAAAAAAATTGAGAGGAGGCTGTCAAATCAAAAATTAACAACAATTGGAAATTGTAAATCAATTATTTTATTTAATTACTTTATCAGGGAAATTACAAGGAAATTAAAAAATTTAGTATGAATAAGCAAATCACGCAACTTTCCGCTTAGATCTAGTGTAACTATTATTATTATTATTATTATTTGAAATTCTTATAGGCATACCCGTTTATTTACCCGAGGTGCTTTCGTGCACGGAGACACACCTCAAACCCAACCGGCCTCTGGCCATAACCATCTACCGCCACCCCGTGAAGTTACATTATTTCCTATTTCTAACTCCTCCGGCTTTTGTCTCTATCTAGTGAACTAATCCTTATTCCTGGTTCCACCCAGTTCCTTTTATCCAACCTCTTCTATGCTTGGGAGGATGTCCTAGTTTGAGGAGGGACTCCCTCAGCACCGGTGTATAGCCTACTCCTTTCGACGAATGCTTCACTGAGAGGAAATCTTCTTTACGTCCCTTCCACAGGACGGGATGTCACAGCAACTCCCTCTCCACGTAGAGTTGCCTGGAGTCTATTGTGGTGAGATCCAATATTCCAATCCAGTACCTGTTTGAAGATTTGTTTACATTAAATAAATATTTTTATTTAATGAAAAATCCTGCATGCCCAGGATATAAACACGGATCTTCTTTGAAGAAGCTGACATCCTAGCCCACTACACCAATGAGCCCCCTAGTTAGATATTAAAATAAGTTATCTCGAAATGGAGAAGAATATTTTTGTTGATAATTTTTTAAGTCCCCCCCCCCCCATTGCCGAAAGAGGTGTTGACAAATGTCAATATTGATAATCTTAAAGCCAAGGGGCGCGTGTTCGGATCCCATGGACTCCACTAGATCTAAGGGGAGTGAGAAAGTTAAAAAATAAAAAAAAAATTATTTAGGCCTACTAGTCGACTGTTTGTTCTAGTTTTCTTCAATAATTCTAAATACTGTTGACATCAGAATAAATAATTTATCCAACTACAGAGACGTTTATAAAAGTATTAGATAAGTCCGATTTTTTTTTCCTCTACTAATATAACCCCCCCCCCCCTCCTCACTCAACTACGCCATAGAGAGATGTTTCGGTAATGAACTGCAAAGTGAGGATCGTGTGTGGAGAGGTTGCATTTAACCAAAGGGTAGAGGGTTGGCATTTCCCATATAGCAACAGTGGAATGTACGTTTAATTTAATAGCTGTATTGTCTGAATATTTTACCCTGAAATTTAATGCCAATTACTGATTTATTTTCCACGAATTTTTTTTAAATAATGTAATCCACTTGACACACAAATAAAATACTATTTACATACGTAATTATAATGAAACAAAAATATTTTCGAAAAAAAAAATATTTTAAATATGGATACTATGATATAAATATGGTTTCGATCCAGAGTTCCGGGAACCACTAGAGCGAGAGATGTTTTTAAACATACAAATACAAATTTTTTGCTTTACTCATTTTTTTTTCTTTCTCAATTCAGTTAATATTCGTATTTTTAATTAAAATTAAAAACAAATGAAAGTGGATTTTTATTCTAATCCTTTCTTATTTAAGAAATTCATTTATGAATATTTCCTGGAAGATAGGCAGCCCAAATGGCTTAACGCGAACACGAGTTTCAGATTAAATGGTGGGAGTGAGATCCAAAGCGTTGCTTGTTTTTACTTCAAGATTAAAATACTTTATTTTTATTTCATAAATGATTTTATTAATTTTAATTCAAAGTAGTGGCTGTGATGTATGTATAGAGCTGGATCAATGTGAGCAGAAGCAGCTAATAAATAGACTCTATGTACAGGTTCTTATCACCGGAGGCGTTACGATTAATTAATTTAAGAGCAATCTTCAGTTCTTAGATTAGACTAACTCTAAGAACCATTAATCTAATCTAAGAACTGAAAATGGCTCTTAAATTAAAAGAACCGAAACGTCTCCGGTTTTTCGATTTTCTCAAAATTCGCTGCAACAATTTTAATTAAAATTCAAAAAATCAATTATTTTTTAGATGCTCTTTAAAATGTATATTCTCATTTTGGTATTGAAATCTTTTTAAGCACACTTTAGGCTGGTTTCATACCGGGCAACTTCGAGGCAACTAGGAGAAATGGTTGCCATGGTAACAAAATATATACATACTACACTGTAAAAAAAATTTCGATGATTTTACAATTTTTTTGTTGTAAGCAAATTTCCAAGACCAATAGATACTAAATTTACTATACAGTTGAATTATATTTTTACAAAACTCTTTGCAAAAATCGTTTACAAATGTGTGGTAATTTTACTAATATTTAGCAATTTTCGAGTCCAAATGTCTGGTAATTTTACCAATATTTAGCAATTTCGAGTCCAAATTTGGTAATTTTACTAATATTTAGCAATTTTACAATCCAAATGTCTGGTAATTTTACAAATATTTAGCAATTTTACAATCCAAATGTTTGTAATTTTACTAATATTTAGAAAAAAGAAAAAAAAATTTACGACTGGACCCATCATAGGTTATTGACCTTTAGGGGACGTCTCTACCTGAATGGAGTGAAATAAATATTTTTATTTAATGAAAAATTCCTCCAGGATTTGAACACTGACCTTTTTGGTAGAAGCCTTGCTGCCTAGTCCATTTGACCATCGAATCACCTGTTAACTAATGATCTATCTCTGCTATTTGGCATTCAAGTATGACCTCATTGTCAACTATTTTTACTAAATAATAAAATAAAAAATAAACTTAAAGTTATCATAATATTATTATTTTTTGTATTATTATAACTTAAATAAATCCTTATAGTGCCAAAAATGTCTTTATTAAGAAAGCTAAAAAGCAGTCGAAACAAAGTCGGCCATGTTGACCGTCTCAGAGAGACTTAAAAGGAAAATTACAATACCCTTGTATTGTAAAATTAGAAACCTTTTTGTAAAATTACAAACCCTTTTCTAAAATTACAAACCGTGTTCTAAAATTACAATGCCGTTGTATTGTAAAATTAGAAATCGTATGGTAAAATTACAATATTTACTCTAATTTTCCAAGAGAATTGTAATTTTAAAATGTTTTTTGGTTGTAAAAATTTTTTGAATGCATAGATTTGTAAATTTAGTATACAAATGTATGGTAGTTATCATTTACAAGGAAAATTTGTAAATTTACTATACTAAAACATACTAAAATTAAAATTTTTTTTACAGTGTAGGGTATTCCCATGTTTATACATTTTATATCTTGATTTCTAATACATGTATATTGGTGGAAACTAAATATATGTCGACACAAAAAATCTGGTGCGACCAGTCACACCAGATTTTTCAATACGAGTGAATCTTGTCATTAGAAAGGGCGGAAATTTTTTTTAAATTATTTTAATAAAAAAAAAAGTATTCAATTATTTATTTTTAATGGAAATTATTATTTAATCTTAAAGACTTCTCCTTCATTTTCAATCATTTTAGGAAGTAAATTTCAAAAAACCTTTCTCGACGATAATTAAAAATTAAGTGGAGAAAATAATTCCAAGCTCAAAAGAGAGGGAATGGAGTTGTTTGAAATTTTAAGGTTGAACGATTAAAAGCGTGATAAAAAAAAAAGAAAAAGAAAGGGTGAGGAAGAAAGTGATGGAAAAGTTGAGGAACAAGAGAGAAGGAGAGATGCAAACAATCTCTGTGTGTTGTTGTCATGGCAACCGAAAGAGCGCAGGTGTCAATAGAGACAGACAAACAGACAGTAGCCAGCCATCCCGGGGGGATTATTTGCACCCTTTGAGAAGAAGAGTTGAGTAGGTACGAAAATGTTTCCCAGTTGAGTTCTGAATTCATCCAGTGTGTTTTTGTTTGAGCAATTCCCACCCTTTCTAAAGGGATTTGTTCATCATCAAGGGTGGAATTAGAAATTTAATTGAAATTAAGAAAGATGTAGTTATGAATAATAATAGTGTCTAGCTAAAGCGCATTTTGGTCCATGCTTGGAGGATCTTAATTAATACCTCAGAGTTACAAAAGATTTGGTCCATGGGATACTGAGAAAATTATAATTGGGCAGTCTATTTTTTACCGCCTTTCTGCGGAGCAGTTCACTATTAATTTTAATAATTTCCTATATTTGAATTATTTTGATATTCAAATTAAAATTTAGTAATAATAATTTTTTTTTTTATTATTTATTTTCATTTAAGATATTTTTAGCCCTCGGGGCTTGGCGTAGAGGTTAGTGTGCTAACCTCGTATACCAAACGTCGCGGGTTCGGACCCCAGGCAGTCTGATGATTTTGGATACCAAGTGGCTTAAATAAGAATGCCTGAACCCCAGATAAATATATATTATATAAATACGAGTATCGTTTAAAGTCTTAAATGGCCTAAGTTGCCGAAAAGACTGTGTGTATGTGAGAGTGAATGAGAAAAAAGTGTGTGTTTTTTAAATAAAAAAAAAAATAAAATAAAAAAGGTATTTTTAGGCATTGGGGGCTATTTAGATCTGCTTTGTATCTATTTAAATGTATTGATAGTCAATTCATTTGAAATAATTTTTTTTTAATTGGGACGTGAATCAGCGAAACTATTAGAAATTTTCATTGAAAATTTCTATAATAGAAGTGTAATTTTTATATAATTACCAAAAAAATGAATTTATATACTCGTTTATGTTAGTAATCAAAAAAAAAAATTTAATTTTTGAAAAATTTAGTATAAAACACTGCAAAATTGTTTTTAAATACTTCCCTAAATTTCTTTATATAAGTAGCTTATTTATGGTATAAATAAATTTAGTTTGGAAAATTTTATAAACTCGAAAAAAATTCCAATAGGCCTTATTTCATTATCTATTAATACAGTAGTATTTGATCATTTGAATTGGCCACCTATAAATGAAAATAGAGACGGTTTCTAAATAGCCTTCAATGCCGAAAAAAAACCTTTAAAAATAGTATTTATGACTTCATAAACATGAAATTTCATATAACAAAGTAGAGCAGTAGTAGTAGGCTATAGGCCTATATGAAAATTTAGTAAATTTGTCGTTGTTAAGGTATTGAAATTTAATAAACTATTTACTATCTGACTAATATTAAAATTTTTGCTTGAGACTTTATGAAAAATGATTGAAAATTCGCAAACTACCATTGTGTCATGGCTAGGAGCAAATAATAACATTTATTCTTAACAGATATACCGTAAATCTGTCTCAGCAACTTTCCCAAGAAAAATATTAATTGAATAAGACTTCGATTTGTATAATAACGATTGTACGAATTAGTTGAACTTTGGAATTTTTTTTACAAACTCTCTTTCAGATCATAATTTATTACTTAATATTATACTATAATAATAAATAAAATAAATCGATTTTTATTTCATAAGTAGGCCTATATTGTTGTATACGTATCTAATATTTTATCAAGAGTTAAATTTGATAAATTATTTTCATTAAAGATATAAATAGTATACCTATATCCAGAATATGACGTCATCAATCGAATTGGCTTTAATCGATTTTGTTAGGTTTCAACTCAGCTGTCTGAATGTGAGTTATTTTCTCAACTAAATGTCTTAATAATAATATGAATTAAATATACCCTTCGAAGGGATATTAATCTAAAAAGATAATTTACAATTTACTATTTATAAAAAGGGATCTGAATCTGAGACTACAGCCTCTCGGTCCCACTCTCCGCCTTCTACCAAAAAAAAAAATGAAAAAATCTGGTGTGACTGGCGCACAGCACACAACTTTCTCTTACCTTCGGTAATCGAACCATGGCAACCATTTTTCCTATCTTTTCTATGAAACACAAGAGTAAAGTGGTCTTCAGAAGATTTCAATCACAAAATGAGAATATACATTTTAAAGAGAATCTAAAAAATAATTGATTTTTGAATTTAAAAAAAAATCGTTGGAGCAAATTTTGAGAAAATCGAAAAAAACTGAAAAAGTACATCAGTAAAGTACTAGTACTCTTTGGCCGATTTTGATTAAAAGCTTATTTTTCCGGTCCCGGGGGTGTTTAACTTAAATATAAAATTTCAACCTCGTAGCTCAATTCCTTCATGCTTAAAATTGAACACACACCCACCCACCCACACACCCACCCACCCACCCACACACCCACAGACAGACCATGTCGCGAAAACCACTTTTTTGGATTCAGGGGACCTCAAAACGTGAAGATCCATCAAAATCTCGACATCGAATTTTTGACATGAATCCAATACTTTCTCTCTATATATATTACATATATACATAGGTAAGAGAAAGTAAAATTTGACTAAATTAATGGAAAAAGATAGAAAAATAGTTAGTATTGATTACCATTAAAAAATCGTTATTTGAAAGAAAAAAGAAAAAGTAAAATTATAATTATTTTTATTTTTTTGTTGAATTCTGGACTCGAACCAGGACTTTCTTCCTTCGCTATTCTAAGTCACCAACACATAATTACTCTCTACACCTATATATTATTAATTAATTATCTTTCTTTATTGTGTTGTGGTACATATTTTATAATTTATATACAGTTGCTACAGTTGCCCGTCCTGTGAAAGGGACGTAAAGAAGATTTCCTCTCAGTGATGCATTCTTCGAAAGGAGTAGGCTACACGTTGGTACTGAGGGACACCCTCCTCAAACTAAGACATCCTCCATACCATAGAAGAGGTTAGAAAAAAGGAACCGGATGGAACCAGAAATAAGGATTAGTTCACAAGGCCTAGCTAGAAATGAACGCAGAAGGAGCTAGAGTTAGGAAATAATGTAACTTCACGGGGTGCCGGTAGATGGCTACGATCAGAGGCATGTTGGGTTTGAGATGTGTGTTGTGATAGGAATTTCAAATAATAATAATTAATCCTCACCCTGAAAATTGATGAAAAAATAGGTCAAGGTAAAGTCAGCCAAATTATAGATCAAATGATGAGAGATATTTCCTTCAAAGTTTCTTTTTTTTTTATTAACCGAAACTCTCATTTCGAAAAGGGAGAGAAAAAAGAGGAAGGCGTTCCTCATTCTCCGTTTCCATTGTTGTTCACCGCCTGTTTTGGAATACATCAATTTGCAATTTGGTAAGTTGGCAAGACTGCTGCTTTGCAAGTCACAAGACTAAGAGAGAGAGGGGGGGGGATGGGGGAAGGATGTGGCTGCAATTCAATCATCTTAAGTAATGTGAACGAGATCCTTAAGCAACTTGATAAATAACTTTACTAACATCTCTCTCTCTCTCTCTCTCTTAAAATGAACGAGAATTTATATTGAAAAATTTCACAGTCACAAGCCATTAAACAGATAAATAAAATAAAATTTCTTTGGTAAAGATTATCATTATTATTGAATATAGTATTAAGTAAAGTATTTGCCGAAGGGTAAGAGAAAGTTGTGTGCTGTGCGACAATCACACCAGATTTTTTCTTTAAATATTTCATTATTCCATTTAGAAAGTATCGGTAACAAATGGTTTGGCGGATATAAAACTTCTTCAAAATCCATTCAAACGAATTTGCATACATAAGGACTAAATAAAAAAAAAGCAAATAAAATTTGCTTTAATTAAATTAATTAGTAGTCTACTAAATAAAAAAAAAGAAAGTTTGGAAAAAGCAAACTAAATAACACAGATTGATTTTTCCATCTGGATTTCTCTCCCTCTCTCTGTTAGTAATCCATTCTAATCTATTTTTAATTATGTTTGTCAAATTAGTAAAAAAAATCTTCCAATTAAAAATAAAGAAAAAAATTGCACGTATTATATAGAGATATTAATTAATTTTTTTCTCTTTTTGTTTCAGGTGAGTACGTAATTTGTTTGATGCTTAATGCTTCTGTAAGTAAAAATTAATTAATTATAATATATATATTGGGTTATTATATATGGAGTTTCATAGAAAATCACACTTCATATAGGATTATGAACAAACTCTAATATTTGAACGTTCTGGAAGTCAAATTATTTTAAAATAACTCGCCTTTTTTAATTTTTTCTTTAATTGTCGCCGTTTTTTGCATCAATTTCATCCTTTCTTTAAACAATTAATAGTTTTTAAATACAGAATATAAAATAAATTATTTTACAAAGAAAAATCATAAAATCTTTATAATTGATCTGATTTGTGCTGCACTCTTGTGGAAACATTAAAAATTATACTTATAATTCTCAAAGTCTCCACATGGTCGCAGCACTAATCAGCCTAATATATTGTGTATAGAAAGAAAATCCTTTATAATTGAATAAAATATCTGATTTGTGCTGCACTCTTGTGGAAACTTTAAAAATTATACTTATAATTCTAAAAGTCTCCACAGGGTCGCAGCACTAATCAGCCTGAGATAAATATCTTAATTTATATGATAAATTTCCAAAGAATATACCCGATGATTAAAAACAGAGAGAAGGTTATTTTTTTTTTGCGCCAACACACTCCTTTACTATTCTATTCTCCTGATCACTCCTGTTACAAAGACCATATTTTTAATACAAGTTTATTAAAAAATAAAATGAATGAATGAATAAATTAATAATAATCATTATATAAATATTAACAATTAATTAATTAAAATGATAGGCAGGAAGAGAGGATGTCAGCCAAAAGGAGAGCCTCTATCGAATAAAAATCTCCACTTAAAAGACAATCTGCATCTCAATGGTGTACATACACCTTGAGATTGCCAATAATGTAAAATCGGATGCTTTTTATAATTTAAGAAATATTTTATGTTGTTGCATTACACTTATTACCTATCTCATTTCAGCTCTTAAGAACTGATGATGGATTTATATAATTAAACCCGAAACATCTTCTAAGTGGAGATTTTTATTCGATAGAGGCTTTCCTTTTGGGTGACATCCTCTCTTCCTGTCTATCATACTAATCGTTGAAGAGCCACTTCTCTTAACAACATTAATTCATTAAATTTGTTATATATAGTCTTATAGTCAAAATACATTAAAAAATATTTTATTATATTTTCTAAATTAAGTACAAATTTCAAGATCAATTACTCCACAGATTACTACTATTATAATACTGAAAAACGAAAAACGAAATTCGTAGCGCCGTAATCATCTCAAAAATTTTATATTTTCTAAAGTAAAATTAAGTTTCAAGGAATTGAAAATTTGAAACTAAATAGGTCTATATCAAGGACGGATAGAAGGGGGGGGGGGGAGTAAAGGAGGTAAATACCTCCCCCGAGGTTTGAGAAAAAATTGGGAATTAAATTTTATTTTGAATATAAAATTTTAAAAATTGGCCATTTCCACTCTCCCCAGTAGCGCCTCACTGATTAATAAATATTATGGTAAATTAAAACCACAACTAGGTTGTTTTCCGCCCCCAGTCCAGTTGCGCCCCTGGCGGGCGCCTGTTTTGCCACGCTCTCGTTACGGCCCTGCTTGATACAAATGGTCTTTCCAAAAAACAGAATTTTCAATTTTTATTTATTTTTTTTTTTACAAACAATTCAATTATATAAAACAAAAAAAAAATTCCATTCTTTTTTATTTATTTATTTGTCTATTTCTATTATTATTATTATTTTTTTTTTTTACTAATGAAATATATTGAAAGAGAGAGCAGAGTAGGGGTTTGGCTCCATGGATGCGATGGCCCTTGGCCCTTTGGATGCCGTTCCCAATTTGTACGCCGGAGAACAAATGAGTTATCGTCGCGACGAGCCAAGCAAGAAGGAGAAGGAGGCTCTTGCTACGGGTCATAGACTCTCTCTCTCTTATGTGTCAGTCCATTGCCTCCAACCATATAAAATATCATCAATGGCAGTCAACAAATTATTTTTTTATTTTTAAATTAAATTAGTATATTTCACAAACTGGGTATATTAAAATTCAAGCTCATCAGTAGGCCTATATGAAAACGATTGAAAAGTCATATTTTTTTTTTACAGTATTTGTTTTAAGTTCTCTCGACCGATAAATCTATAGATTTCCATTAAACCTCAATTATTCACATTTAATAAATAAATAAATACACCCTTAAATTTTAATTTTTTTTTTTTTATTTAACTAAAAAAGTATTTCTTGGAAAAAAAACTCTTTCCAAACTTCGCTTCACACAAAAAAAAAGAGAGAACTTTTAATTATTCATTGAATGATATTAATAAAAGTTTTCATGCCTTGAAGCCAAAAAGAATTAATAAAAAAAAGATTAAAAAAAAAAGACGAGAGCGAAAGAGAGATACTTTGAAAATCATTAATAAAGTACGGTATCAATTTCAAAGGCTTTTTTTTTATTCTTTTTAAAATCATTTATTCGACCAAGAAAGAGATACGAGCCCCCCACCCCCTCATCAATGTGTTTTATAATAAAGAGAATGTCCTATTTGAGTAGTGACTGTAGTGGCATTCTTTAAATCTCTTCCTCTGTCTTAGGATTCAATGTGGTGGTAGTTATTAACTTAACACCAACTTAGACAGCTAATACGAAAATTTTATTTTCCTTTAGGTTTCGGAGTATTTATACAAATATTTTTTGCTCGTATTATTTTTTTAAAATCCTTTTCGGTTCCAGAGACCAGTTAGGGGTTGAATTTAGTTATATATATACATAAATACAATTTACCCGGCTACTGGATGGCTACCCGGGGACCGAATTTACACACGCTGATTGCTTAGGGTCCCCAATCCCGAACTTTCGCTACGCTTGGCATCGCTTAACCGCTACGACTGTGTTGACTGTTGCTCTTCTCCGTTGCCAGACCCGCCGGCAAAATATGACTTTGAAAAAATTATAAAAAAAAATTATCCCACAAATGAAAATATGACGTATTTTGTTAAACTGAATATTTTTAACTTTGCCCACCAACCATAGGTTGGGCAGGGAAAGTTAATGTAATCGTAAAAAAAAATCGAAATTTTTCTGAAGCTGCCAAAATGCGTTTTGAGGTCCCCTGAATGTTGTGCGCTCGGCTTAGTCCGACCCTTTATTTCTTCTAGGTTACTTATCACTAAAAATACCTTTTTATTATTATTTCTTTTTAATTGTTAACCCCCTTCCCCCCTCCCTTCTCATTTATGGCCGAGAGGTTAGAGATGTTGACAAATATAAATATTGATAATCTTAAAACCAAGGAGTGCGGGTTTCTCATACAGTCTCATACAGTCCGATGCATATTCATTTAAATATCAAATGGTATAAATAAATATGTCTGGATCATTAAATTGATTGAATTAATAAAAGTATTTGATTTTCGGTTTAACTGTGGTTTATTTGTAAAAATTTTAACGCTTCGGCCACTCATTCTATGGCCTTCTTCAGGTACATTTTAATAAGATTATAAAGGGCGACAATCTCATTTAAATATTATAATTCAAATTCAAATGAGATGATATAATCTTCTTCTGTCCTCGCCTGATTATTCCCGCGGTGCGGGGTCGGGGGAAAATGAGATGATGTAATAACATTTGTAATCTTAACTGAATTATACCTGAAGAAGACCATAGAATGAATAGCCGAAACGTTGTAATTTTTACAAATAAACCACAGTTAAACCGAAAACAAAATTCTTTATTAATAATAACTGTGAAAGTTTAAAAAAAAAAACTCTATATATTAACATATATGGGTAAGAGAAAGTAATAAGTTTAATAATATCTACCACAAACAATTATTCCTTATTTTATTTAGACTATCCTGAAATCCCTAACTGATCCTGACATTAATAATGGAGATAGGAAGTTAATAATTTGCGAGGTGATAGGTGTTGAGTCACCGTCTCACCACTCAACCTATTCTAACTCGCCTAAGCTCGGCTCCAAATTTTTAAACCCTTAAATTAAAGAATTTCTATTCAGAAATGATGTTTAATTAATATGCCACTGCATTTATTATTAATACATACTCTTCCGTTTATTTGATGAGTTAATCTCTGTATCAAATTTTCTTTCCTAAGGACGTGACAGTCGCATAGGGCGGGCGATCTGTTGAAGGGTCAACGACACCATCAAATTCATCATGAAAAAGAGATCTGAAACCACCCCCGCCTCAATTATTAGATGCTTTTCAAAGCTAATCGTCTGACAAAGTGGTTTTAATCCACAAATCTCTTCTTCTTCAGCACTCTCTTTTTTCTTCTTCTCTATCTCTCCTTTTCTATCGACGTCAATATTTCTAGGACCATTCGAAAGAAGACAGTTGATATTAATATTACTTACTTCCTCTTGTGGGGAAGAATTGACATCAATATTGATGCTCTATAAATTTTTAACTTTTACTGCCATTAAAGGAGATGCCATCGGAAGACCCTAATCAATCGAAATTATTGATACTTTTAACAAATATTATTTCAAGGGAGTAGAACAACACTAAACATTAAAGCAAAAGTTAGAAAAATACAACAATGACAATGCAATAGTTTTCATTTAATATTAATTTAATTAATTCTTATAGAAAATTGATTTAAAAGCTATAAGTTGTACGGCCAGAGAAGGAATAAAACTCGGGTAGCTCGAGGTCGCCACTTGCTTACAAGACAAGATATGAACGTTAAGCGAATGTCGATTAATTCAAATTCACACATACTATCTGTATCAGTCAAAAGTATCCGCTCTAGCAACACCCTATCGTCCCAGCATACCTATGCTGTACAGATCACGACTAGCAGAACTAGTCAATGTCATTCTTCCTTTGTCCCCATGACCTCCCGTGATTGGAACAAGCTCCCTGCGTCTATCTTCCCCAAAACCTACAATTTTCAGACATTCAAGTCTAACCTCAACAGGCATCTTCTCAGTTCCCGCAGTTGAGTTCCCCTTTTATGCTTCTCTTTTGTTTTTATTTTCATCCTGGCTGCATGTGACCATTGGTCATTATAGGTCTTCGGACCTTATGCACCCATTCCAAAAAAAAAAAGAAAAAAAAAAAAAAAGTGAGAGAAAACAACTCTCAATCTATGCAACCAAAACACTGATGCATGTATCTATATTTACTCATATAGACAAAATTTTCAAATGACTTAATTAATTAATCTTATCAATAAGCATTATAAAATAATAAATTAATATCATCTCTCTAATCATATCTCTAAGCCCTCTAGGAACGGATCTCTAGCCAATGGATACTTTTGGCTGATACAGATAGTATTAAGTATAAGAATTCTAAGTAATTAATACAGTACAAAAGTTTTTTTTTACTGGGGAATATTTTTTTAAGGTCTTTTTCGGCATCTAAGGCCATTTAGACCCCATCCCTATTTATTTTAAATGATTTCTAGTCAAATCATATGAAATAAATTTCTCTCGTCTGAAACGGGATTCGAACCCGGGACCCCGGCTCGAGAAGCTAGTGTCTTCTCTCTGTGCCACGGGTCAAGGGCTATTGGGGAATATTAAAAGTGTTTTAATATTAGAGGGAAAAACTCTATCTTTTTTTTTTTATCTTTTCGTTAAGATTCGCTTTTCCAAATTTTAGCCATCGCAAGCCTAGGAACAACCTTAGACGATGTTATGCATGAAGAAACCAAGCGCCATTAACATAAATCTGAAATAAGGGGCATTTTATTTGCGCACTTGTAAACAAAACCAATGACAATGGCATTTTTTTTCTTGTTTTACATACAAAATGTGCACAGAGTATTAATGTTGTGATTTAAATAAAGAGGTAGATCTTCTTTTCCTCTATAAGATGCGGGTCTTATCTCAATTTCGATCATAATAGCGCTTGGTTCCTTTATGCATAACATCGACCAGTTTTGATTTTATTTTTATTCCATAAATTTCCGTGGATAATAAAAAAATATTAATAATATAATTCAGCACATCTGTCAAAATCATAAGTCGTCGTCATCATAGCGACCTTCATGCACGTATTAGTGAATGATTCACACACAGAGACACACACACTGGTAAAGTGAAATTCTCTCTTCGGTTTCGATATGTCGACATCTGGATATAAATATAATGTATAATACTTTATCGTATCGCACATGGGCTAACTTTTCTAATTTCGCAGCCTCCCCCGGGTGCAAAATGTCGTCGGTCAACCACCACCAGTTGTTGCCAAACTTATGTCTTCTCTGCCCCCTCCCATCACCATCACCCACCCTCAAAAGGTGACCCAATCTTTTTTTTCTTATTATTATTTCTAACCCAAGGATAATGTTTTAAGAATGGCAAGGACATAAAAAAAGATTGAGATATTCTTTTATCTCTTTTTAATCCTCCTACGATTAAACGGACTAAGTTGAGGATGATTCATAAAATTAGTAATTAGATGAAGAGATTTTAAAATCATACACATCATGACTTTGTTTGAATTCATTTCAATTATTGAGATATGCTTGTTATGTATTTGTTGAATGTCCGTTTTTTATATACGCTTTTTTAATTTATTTTTGCTATTAATTGAATTTTCTCTTTGTAAATAAATAAATAATCACCGGCGCACCAAGAGCAAGACAGTAAAAAAAATTTTCTACCTCTAGCATTATCTATTTATGAGTATTCTCTATCACACGTCATTCCTTTTAAATAGGCATGTGTAAGTGTATCTTTTTTGGAAAGATTTTGCATGCACTCTTGATTAGTGGCGCCTTCCGTGTTGATTAGGTGAACTTCTCTGCTTTAGCTCTAAGATGCCGGAGGGGAGGGGAGTGGGGGGCTGGTCTTCTCTTTCTGTAATAGTTAGGTCTTTATATGTTTCTTTATTTTGCCACACCCATCCAATCGTCGTCACTTTTTGACGTTACTTAACAACGACCTTCTTTATTATCTCTTGATTATTTAATTAAAGTCTTAATCATGACATTTTTTTAAAAAATCTGGTATGATGGTCGCACAGCACACAACTTTCTCTTACCCTTCGGCAAGAGAAAGTTACCATTGCAACCATTTCTCCTATCTTTGCTATCGAGTACAGAATATACAGTTTACAGAGAATCTAAAAAGTAATTGATTTATGAATTTTACTCAAAATCGTTGGAGGGAATTTAGAGGAAATCGAAAAAAAAAACTAGTAAACTAAACTAAAAAAAAAAAACGACAATTTTAACGAAACTTGCAATTTGGATAGAGTTTATAAAGCACTTGAAAATAAAAAATATTTCGTGGTGATGGCAGCAAGCGTTTGTCTGCTATTGATATCCTAGCACAAAACCTCACTTTTCGCGTAATAACATTCAAGATTAATATATCTATTTGGGATCCAGGCATTTCTATTTAAGCCATTTGGTATCCAAATGCCTTAAATAAAATTATAGAACTGCCTGGGGTTTGAACCCGCGACGTTCGGTATATGAGAATTAAAGTTTTTTTTTTTTTTTTTTTATTTCGCCCGTTTAGCAATTTTAAAGATTTCCGGAGCAAATAAAAAAAAAAAAAATTAAATATTAATAAACATGGGAAAATATTCATATCCATGGCAACCATTTCTTTCTTTCCAATGACATACAGGAGTAAAGTGGTCTTTAAACAATTTTGAGGGCAAAATGAGAATATACATCTTAAAGCGGATCTAAAAAATAATACATTTTTTTATTTTAATCAAAATCGTTGAAGCGAATTTAGAGAAAACGAAAAAAAACTGAAAAAGCACATCAGTAAAGTATTAGTACTCTTTGACCCATTTTGTTCAAAAGCTTCGTGTCACGTGCGAGGGGGATGCCTAACTTAAATATAAAATTTCAATCTCGTAGTTCAACTCCTTCATGCTTTAAATTGAACACATACACACAGACAGACAGAGAGACCATGTCTCGAAAACCACTTTTTTTATTCAGGGGACCTCAAAACGTGTATGTCCATCAAATTCTCGACTTCGAATTTTCGACTTGATTCTAATACTTTCTCTCTATATATAATATAAATGTATAGGTAAGAGAAAGTAAAAGTGAAATGTGTAAAGATAGAAGCATCGAACTATTAAAAATAAAAAATATATTCCACATCGACAATACTTGGAGGGGAGGCGCGCGGCGCCACTTCCCCTCCTTTGGTCTCTTTCTTGATGCCCTATTAATTAAGAGTAGAAATGAATAAAAACTGAAAATTGAATTGCGTTTAACTCGCAAACCCTGAGACCAATTTGCATGGGATTTTTTTAATAGACTGAGAATTTTTATAGAGAAAATTCAGACTAGGATAAATATTTAATATATAAGAATTTTTTTTTTTTTATTATATATAGAGAAGCTATAAATAATTTTAAGACAAATAAATTAATTTAGATATAAAGTGAGGTAGTTCTACTCTCTCTCTCTCTCTCCATTTCTCTTTATTTATTGTATCTAACTAATCAATTTTATTCTCTATTCTCAGAATTCAAAAAGAGAATGAAAAAATTATATAGATCTAAATTATTTTTATTTATGAATACAAAAAAA